>BSBK01012940.1:10000-47500 GCA_027943335.1 Chamaecyparis obtusa | reverse complement strand
GTTTTTTCGTTCTTATCCTCGTACGGAGCCTCCTTTGTTCATTTTTTTCCCGCGAGTTTCGACCCCGCCCGGGAGCGAGCTCGGCGCCGATCCCGCCCCGCCGCTCCCCGGAGAGCTCGACCGGTTCGGTTCCGCTCGGATCGGACCCCGCCCGCGAGCGCCGCTCGGCTCGACGAGCTCGATGGGGATCCCGTCCGCGGGCGAGCTGGGCGTGGCTACACGTATGACCCGAATGTAATTTTTTTTTTTTTTTTTTTTTAAAACTCTGGTTTTTTCGTTCTTATCCTCGTACGGAGCCTCCTTTGTTCATTTTTTTTCCGCGAGTTTCGACCCCGCCAGGGAGCGAGCTCGGCGCCGATCCCGCCCCGCCGCTCCCCGGAGAGCTCGACCGGTTCGGTTCCGCTCGGATCGGACCCCGCCCGCGAGCGCCGCTCGGCTCGACGAGCTCGATGGGGATCCCGTCCGCGGGCGAGCTGGGCGTGGCTACACGTATGACCCGAATGTAATTTTTTTTTTTTTTTTTTTTTTTTTTTTTTAACTCTGGTATTTTCGTTCTTATCCTCGTACGGAGCCTCCTTTGTTCATTTTTTTTCCGCGAGTTTCGACCCCGCCCGGGAGCGAGCTCGGCGCCGATCCCGCCCCGCCGCTCCCCGGAGAGCTCGACCGGTTCGGTTCCGCTCGGATCGGACCCCGCCCGCGAGCGCCGCTCGGCTCGACGAGCTCGATGGGGATCCCGTCCGCGGGCGAGCTGGGCGTGGCTACACGTATGACCCGAATGTAATTTTTTTTTTTTTTTTTTTTTTTTTTTTAACTCTGGTTTTTTCGTTCTTATCCTCGTACGGAGCCTCCTTTGTTCATTTTTTTCCCGCGAGTTTCGACCCCGCCCGGGAGCGAGCTCGGCGCCGATCCCGCCCCGCCGCTCCCCGGAGAGCTCGACCGGTTCGGTTCCGCTCGGATCGGACCCCGCCCGCGAGCGCCGCTCGGCTCGACGAGCTCGATGGGGATCCCGTCCGCGGGCGAGCTGGGCGTGGCTACACGTATGACCCGAATGTAATTTTTTTTTTTTAATTTTTTTTTTAACTCTGGTTTTTTCGTTCTTATCCTCGTACGGAGCCTCCTTTGTTCATTTTTTTTCCGCGAGTTTCGACCCCGCCCGGGAGCGAGCTCGGCGCCGATCCCGCCCCGCCGCTCCCCGGAGAGCTCGACCGGTTCGGTTCCGCTCGGATCGGACCCCGCCCGCGAGCGCCGCTCGGCTCGACGAGCTCGATGGGGATCCCGTCCGCGGGCGAGCTGGGCGTGGCTACACGTATGACGCGAATGTATTTTTTTTTTTTTTTTTTTTTTTTTTAACTCTGGTTTTTTCGTTCTTATCCTCGTACGGAGCCTCCTTTGTTCATTTTTTTTCCGCGAGTTTCGACCCCGCCCCGGAGCGAGCTCGGCGCCGATCCCGCCCCGCCGCTCCCCGGAGAGCTCGACCGGTTCGGTTCCGCTCGGATCGGACCCCGCCCGCGAGCGCCGCTCGGCTCGACGAGCTCGATGGGGATCCCGTCCGCGGGCGAGCTGGGCGTGGCTACACGTATGACCCGAATGTAATTTTTTTTTTTTTTTTTTTTTTTAACTCTGGTTTTTTCGTTCTTATCCTCGTACGGAGCCTCCTTTGTTCATTTTTTTTCCGCGAGTTTCGACCCCGCCCGGGAGCGAGCTCGGCGCCGATCCCGCCCCGCCGCTCCCCGGAGAGCTCGACCGGTTCGGTTCCGCTCGGATCGGACCCCGCCCGCGAGCGCCGCTCGGCTCGACGAGCTCGATGGGGATCCCGTCCGCGGGCGAGCTGGGCGTGGCTACACGTATGACCCGAATGTAATTTTTTTTTTTTTTTTTTTAAAACTCTGGTTTTTTCGTTCTTATCCTCGTACGGAGCCTCCTTTGTTCATTTTTTTTCCGCGAGTTTCGACCCCGCCCCGGAGCGAGCTCGGCGCCGATCCCGCCCCGCCGCTCCCCGGAGAGCTCGACCGGTTCGGTTCCGCTCGGATCGGACCCCGCCCGCGAGCGCCGCTCGGCTCGACGAGCTCGATGGGGATCCCGTCCGCGGGCGAGCTGGGCGTGGCTACACGTATGACCCGAAAGTTTTTTTTTTTTTTTTTTTTTTTTTTTTTTTTTTTTTTTTTTTAACTCTGGTTTTTTCGTTCTTATCCTCGTACGGGGCCTCCTTTGTTCATTTTTTTTCCGCGAGTTTCGACCCCGCCCGAGAGCGAGCTCGGCGCCGATCCCGCCCCGCCGCTCCCCGGAGAGCTCGACCGGTTCGGTTCCGCTCGGATCGGACCCCGCCCGCGAGCGCCGCTCGGCTCGACGAGCTCGATGGGGATCCCGTCCGCGGGCGAGCTGGGCGTGGCTACACGTATGACCCGAATGTAATTTTTTTTTTTTTTTTTTTTTTAACTCTGGTTTTTTCGTTCTTATCCTCGTACGGAGCCTCCTTTGTTCATTTTTTTTCCGCGAGTTTCGACCCCGCCCGGGAGCGAGCTCGGCGCCGATCCCGCCCCGCCGCTCCCCGGAGAGCTCGACCGGTTCGGTTCCGCTCCGATCGGACCCCGCCCGCGAGCGCCGCTCGGCTCGACGAGCTCGATGGGGATCCCGTCCGCGGGCGAGCTGGGCGTGGCTACACGTATGACCCGAATGTAATTTTTTTTTTTTTTTTTTTTTTTTTTTTTTAACTCTGGTTTTTTCGTTCTTATCCTCGTACGGAGCCTCCTTTGTTCATTTTTTTCCCGCGAGTTTCGACCCCGCCCGGGAGCGAGCTCGGCGCCGATCCCGCCCCGCCGCTCCCCGGAGAGCTCGACCGGTTCGGTTCCGCTCGGATCGGACCCCGCCCGCGAGCGCCGCTCGGCTCGACGAGCTCGATGGGGATCCCGTCCGCGGGCGAGCTGGGCGTGGCTACACGTATGACCCGAATGTAATTTTTTTTTTTTTTTTTTTTTTTTTTTTAACTCTGGTTTTTTCGTTCTTATCCTCGTACGGAGCCTCCTTTGTTCATTTTTTTTCCGCGAGTTTCGACCCCGCCCGGGAGCGAGCTCGGCGCCGATCCCGCCCCGCCGCTCCCCGGAGAGCTCGACCGGTTCGGTTCCGCTCGGATCGGACCCCGCCCGCGAGCGCCGCTCGGCTCGACGAGCTCGATGGGGATCCCGTCCGCGGGCGAGCTGGGCGTGGCTACACGTATGACCCGAATGTAATTTTTTTTTTTTTTTTTTTTTTTTTTTTAACTCTGGTTTTTTCGTTCTTATCCTCGTACGGAGCCTCCTTTGTTCATTTTTTTCCCGCGAGTTTCGACCCCGCCCGGGAGCGAGCTCGGCGCCGATCCCGTCCCGCCGCTCCCCGGAGAGCTCGACCGGTTCGGTTCCGCTCGGATCGGACCCCGCCCGCGAGCGCCGCTCGGCTCGACGAGCTCGATGGGGATCCCGTCCGCGGGCGAGCTGGGCGTGGCTACACGTATGACCCGAATGTAATTTTTTTTTTTTTTTTTTTTTAAAACTCTGGTTTTTTCGTTCTTATCCTCGTACGGAGCCTCCTTTGTTCATTTTTTTTCCGCGAGTTTCGACCCCGCCAGGGAGCGAGCTCGGCGCCGATCCCGCCCCGCCGCTCCCCGGAGAGCTCGACCGGTTCGGTTCCGCTCGGATCGGACCCCGCCCGCGAGCGCCGCTCGGCTCGACGAGCTCGATGGGGATCCCGTCCGCGGGCGAGCTGGGCGTGGCTACACGTATGACCCGAATGTAATTTTTTTTTTTTTTTTTTTTTTTTTTTTTAACTCTGGTATTTTCGTTCTTATCCTCGTACGGAGCCTCCTTTGTTCATTTTTTTTCCGCGAGTTTCGACCCCGCCCGGGAGCGAGCTCGGCGCCGATCCCGCCCCGCCGCTCCCCGGAGAGCTCGACCGGTTCGGTTCCGCTCGGATCGGACCCCGCCCGCGAGCGCCGCTCGGCTCGACGAGCTCGATGGGGATCCCGTCCGCGGGCGAGCTGGGCGTGGCTACACGTATGACCCGAATGTAATTTTTTTTTTTTTTTTTTTTTTTTTTTAACTCTGGTTTTTTCGTTCTTATCCTCGTACGGAGCCTCCTTTGTTCATTTTTTTCCCGCGAGTTTCGACCCCGCCCGGGAGCGAGCTCGGCGCCGATCCCGCCCCGCCGCTCCCCGGAGAGCTCGACCGGTTCGGTTCCGCTCGGATCGGACCCCGCCCGCGAGCGCCGCTCGGCTCGACGAGCTCGATGGGGATCCCGTCCGCGGGCGAGCTGGGCGTGGCTACACGTATGACCCGAATGTAATTTTTTTTTTTTAATTTTTTTTTTAACTCTGGTTTTTTCGTTCTTATCCTCGTACGGAGCCTCCTTTGTTCATTTTTTTTCCGCGAGTTTCGACCCCGCCCGGGAGCGAGCTCGGCGCCGATCCCGCCCCGCCGCTCCCCGGAGAGCTCGACCGGTTCGGTTCCGCTCGGATCGGACCCCGCCCGCGAGCGCCGCTCGGCTCGACGAGCTCGATGGGGATCCCGTCCGCGGGCGAGCTGGGCGTGGCTACACGTATGACGCGAATGTATTTTTTTTTTTTTTTTTATTTTTTTTAACTCTGGTTTTTTCGTTCTTATCCTCGTACGGAGCCTCCTTTGTTCATTTTTTTTCCGCGAGTTTCGACCCCGCCCCGGAGCGAGCTCGGCGCCGATCCCGCCCCGCCGCTCCCCGGAGAGCTCGACCGGTTCGGTTCCGCTCGGATCGGACCCCGCCCGCGAGCGCCGCTCGGCTCGACGAGCTCGATGGGGATCCCGTCCGCGGGCGAGCTGGGCGTGGCTACACGTATGACCCGAATGTAATTTTTTTTTTTTTTTTTTTTTTAACTCTGGTTTTTTCGTTCTTATCCTCGTACGGAGCCTCCTTTGTTCATTTTTTTTCCGCGAGTTTCGACCCCGCCCGGGAGCGAGCTCGGCGCCGATCCCGCCCCGCCGCTCCCCGGAGAGCTCGACCGGTTCGGTTCCGCTCGGATCGGACCCCGCCCGCGAGCGCCGCTCGGCTCGACGAGCTCGATGGGGATCCCGTCCGCGGGCGAGCTGGGCGTGGCTACACGTATGACCCGAATGTAATTTTTTTTTTTTTTTTTTTAAAACTCTGGTTTTTTCGTTCTTATCCTCGTACGGAGCCTCCTTTGTTCATTTTTTTTCCGCGAGTTTCGACCCCGCCCCGGAGCGAGCTCGGCGCCGATCCCGCCCCGCCGCTCCCCGGAGAGCTCGACCGGTTCGGTTCCGCTCGGATCGGACCCCGCCCGCGAGCGCCGCTCGGCTCGACGAGCTCGATGGGGATCCCGTCCGCGGGCGAGCTGGGCGTGGCTACACGTATGACCCGAAAGTTTTTTTTTTTTTTTTTTTTTTTTTTTTTTTTTTTTTTTTTAACTCTGGTTTTTTCGTTCTTATCCTCGTACGGGGCCTCCTTTGTTCATTTTTTTTCCGCGAGTTTCGACCCCGCCCGAGAGCGAGCTCGGCGCCGATCCCGCCCCGCCGCTCCCCGGAGAGCTCGACCGGTTCGGTTCCGCTCGGATCGGACCCCGCCCGCGAGCGCCGCTCGGCTCGACGAGCTCGATGGGGATCCCGTCCGCGGGCGAGCTGGGCGTGGCTACACGTATGACCCGAATGTAATTTTTTTTTTTTTTTTTTTTTTTAACTCTGGTTTTTTCGTTCTTATCCTCGTACGGAGCCTCCTTTGTTCATTTTTTTTCCGCGAGTTTCGACCCCGCCCGGGAGCGAGCTCGGCGCCGATCCCGCCCCGCCGCTCCCCGGAGAGCTCGACCGGTTCGGTTCCGCTCCGATCGGACCCCGCCCGCGAGCGCCGCTCGGCTCGACGAGCTCGATGGGGATCCCGTCCGCGGGCGAGCTGGGCGTGGCTACACGTATGACCCGAATGTAATTTTTTTTTTTTTTTTTTTTTTTTTTTTTTAACTCTGGTTTTTTCGTTCTTATCCTCGTACGGAGCCTCCTTTGTTCATTTTTTTCCCGCGAGTTTCGACCCCGCCCGGGAGCGAGCTCGGCGCCGATCCCGCCCCGCCGCTCCCCGGAGAGCTCGACCGGTTCGGTTCCGCTCGGATCGGACCCCGCCCGCGAGCGCCGCTCGGCTCGACGAGCTCGATGGGGATCCCGTCCGCGGGCGAGCTGGGCGTGGCTACACGTATGACCCGAATGTAATTTTTTTTTTTTTTTTTTTTTTAAAACTCTGGTTTTTTCGTTCTTATCCTCGTACGGAGCCTCCTTTGTTCATTTTTTTTCCGCGAGTTTCGACCCCGCCCGGGAGCGAGCTCGGCGCCGATCCCGCCCCGCCGCTCCCCGGAGAGCTCGACCGGTTCGGTTCCGCTCGGATCGGACCCCGCCCGCGAGCGCCGCTCGGCTCGACGAGCTCGATGGGGATCCCGTCCGCGGGCGAGCTGGGCGTGGCTACACGTATGACCCGAATGTAATTTTTTTTTTTTTTTTTTTTTTTTTTTTAACTCTGGTTTTTTCGTTCTTATCCTCGTACGGAGCCTCCTTTGTTCATTTTTTTTCCGCGAGTTTCGACCCCGCCCGGGAGCGAGCTCGGCGCCGATCCCGCCTCGCCGCTCCCCGGAGAGCTCGACCGGTTCGGTTCCGCTCGGATCGGACCCCGCCCGCGAGCGCCGCTCGGCTCGACGAGCTCGATGGGGATCCCGTCCGCGGGCGAGCTGGGCGTGGCTACACGTATGACCCGAATGTAATTTTTTTTTTTTAATTTTTTTTTTAACTCTGGTTTTTTCGTTCTTATCCTCGTACGGAGCCTCCTTTGTTCATTTTTTTTCCGCGAGTTTCGACCCCGCCCGGGAGCGAGCTCGGTGCCGATCCCGCCCCGCCGCTCCCCGGAGAGCTCGACCGGTTCGGTTCCGCTCGGATCGGACCCCGCCCGCGAGCGCCGCTCGGCTCGACGAGCTCGATGGGGATCCCGTCCGCGGGCGAGCTGGGCGTGGCTACACGTATGACGCGAATGTATTTTTTTTTTTTTTTTTTTTTTTTTTAACTCTGGTTTTTTCGTTCTTATCCTCGTACGGAGCCTCCTTTGTTCATTTTTTTTCCGCGAGTTTCGACCCCGCCCCGGAGCGAGCTCGGCGCCGATCCCGCCCCGCCGCTCCCCGGAGAGCTCGACCGGTTCGGTTCCGCTCGGATCGGACCCCGCCCGCGAGCGCCGCTCGGCTCGACGAGCTCGATGGGGATCCCGTCCGCGGGCGAGCTGGGCGTGGCTACACGTATGACCCGAAAGTAATTTTTTTTTTTTTTTTTTTTTTTTTTAACTCTGGTTTTTTCGTTCTTATCCTCGTACGGGGCCTCCTTTGTTCATTTTTTTTCCGCGAGTTTCGACCCCGCCCGGGAGCGAGCTCGGCGCCGATCCCGCCCCGCCGCTCCCCGGAGAGCTCGACCGGTTCGGTTCCGCTCGGATCGGACCCCGCCCGCGAGCGCCGCTCGGCTCGACGAGCTCGATGGGGATCCCGTCCGCGGGCGAGCTGGGCGTGGCTACACGTATGACCCGAATGTAATTTTTTTTTTTTTTTTTTTTTTTTTTTTAACTCTGGTTTTTTCGTTCTTATCCTCGTACGGAGCCTCCTTTGTTCATTTTTTTTCCGCGAGTTTCGACCCCGCCCGGGAGCGAGCTCGGCGCCGATCCCGCCCCGCCGCTCCCCGGAGAGCTCGACCGGTTCGGTTCCGCTCGGATCGGACCCCGCCCGCGAGCGCCGCTCGGCTCGACGAGCTCGATGGGGATCCCGTCCGCGGGCGAGCTGGGCGTGGCTACACGTATGACGCGAATGTATTTTTTTTTTTTTTTTTTTTTTTTTTTAACTCTGGTTTTTTCGTTCTTATCCTCGTACGGAGCCTCCTTTGTTCATTTTTTTTCCGCGAGTTTCGACCCCGCCCGGGAGCGAGCTCGGCGCCGATCCCGCCCCGCCGCTCCCCGGAGAGCTCGACCGGTTCGGTTCCGCTCGGATCGGACCCCGCCCGCGAGCGCCGCTCGGCTCGACGAGCTCGATGGGGATCCCGTCCGCGGGCGAGCTGGGCGTGGCTACACGTATGACCCGAATGTAATTTTTTTTTTTTTTTTTTTTTTAACTCTGGTTTTTTCGTTCTTATCCTCGTACGGAGCCTCCTTTGTTCATTTTTTTTCCGCGAGTTTCGACCCCGCCCGGGAGCGAGCTCGGCGCCGATCCTGCCCCGCCGCTCCCCGGAGAGCTCGACCGGTTCGGTTCCGCTCGGATCGGACCCCGCCCGCGAGCGCCGCTCGGCTCGACGAGCTCGAATGGGATCCCGTCCGCGGGCGAGCTGGGCGTGGCTACACGTATGACCCGAATGTAATTTTTTTTTTTTTTTTTTTTTTTTTTTAACTCTGGTTTTTTCGTTCTTATCCTCGTACGGAGCCTCCTTTGTTCATTTTTTTTCCGCGAGTTTCGACCCCGCCCGGGAGCGAGCTCGGCGCCGATCCCGCCTCGCCGCTCCCCGGAGAGCTCGACCGGTTCGGTTCCGCTCGGATCGGACCCCGCCCGCGAGCGCCGCTCGGCTCGACGAGCTCGATGGGGATCCCGTCCGCGGGCGAGCTGGGCGTGGCTACACGTATGACCCGAATGTAATTTTTTTTTTTTAATTTTTTTTTAAACTCTGGTTTTTTCGTTCTTATCCTCGTACGGAGCCTCCTTTGTTCATTTTTTTTCCGCGAGTTTCGACCCCGCCCGGGAGCGAGCTCGGCGCCGATCCCGCCCCGCCGCTCCCCGGAGAGCTCGACCGGTTCGGTTCCGCTCGGATCGGACCCCGCCCGCGAGCGCCGCTCGGCTCGACGAGCTCGATGGGGATCCCGTCCGCGGGCGAGCTGGGCGTGGCTACACGTATGACGCGAATGTATTTTTTTTTTTTTTTTTTTTTTTTTTTAACTCTGGTTTTTTCGTTCTTATCCTTGTACGGAGCCTCCTTTGTTCATTTTTTTTCCGCGAGTTTCGACCCCGCCCGGGAGCGAGCTCGGCGCCGATCCCGCCCCGCCGCTCCCCGGAGAGCTCGACCGGTTCGGTTCCGCTCGGATCGGACCCCGCCCGCGAGCGCCGCTCGGCTCGACGAGCTCGATGGGGATCCCGTCCGCGGGCGAGCTGGGCGTGGCTACACGTATGACCCGAATGTAATTTTTTTTTTTTTTTTTTTTTTTAACTCTGGTTTTTTCGTTCTTATCCTCGTACGGAGCCTCCTTTGTTCATTTTTTTTCCGCGAGTTTCGACCCCGCCCGGGAGCGAGCTCGGCGCCGATCCTGCCCCGCCGCTCCCCGGAGAGCTCGACCGGTTCGGTTCCGCTCGGATCGGACCCCGCCCGCGAGCGCCGCTCGGCTCGACGAGCTCGAATGGGATCCCGTCCGCGGGCGAGCTGGGCGTGGCTACACGTATGACCCGAATGTAATTTTTTTTTTTTTTTTTTTTTTTTTTAACTCTGGTTTTTTCGTTCTTATCCTCGTACGGAGCCTCCTTTGTTCATTTTTTTTCCGCGAGTTTCGACCCCGCCCGGGAGCGAGCTCGGCGCCGATCCCGCCTCGCCGCTCCCCGGAGAGCTCGACCGGTTCGGTTCCGCTCGGATCGGACCCCGCCCGCGAGCGCCGCTCGGCTCGACGAGCTCGATGGGGATCCCGTCCGCGGGCGAGCTGGGCGTGGCTACACGTATGACCCGAATGTAATTTTTTTTTTTTAATTTTTTTTTAAACTCTGGTTTTTTCGTTCTTATCCTCGTACGGAGCCTCCTTTGTTCATTTTTTTTCCGCGAGTTTCGACCCCGCCCGGGAGCGAGCTCGGCGCCGATCCCGCCCCGCCGCTCCCCGGAGAGCTCGACCGGTTCGGTTCCGCTCGGATCGGACCCCGCCCGCGAGCGCCGCTCGGCTCGACGAGCTCGATGGGGATCCCGTCCGCGGGCGAGCTGGGCGTGGCTACACGTATGACGCGAATGTATTTTTTTTTTTTTTTTTTTTTTTTTTTAACTCTGGTTTTTTCGTTCTTATCCTCGTACGGAGCCTCCTTTGTTCATTTTTTTTCCGCGAGTTTCGACCCCGCCCCGGAGCGAGCTCGGCGCCGATCCCGCCCCGCCGCTCCCCGGAGAGCTCGACCGGTTCGGTTCCGCTCGGATCGGACCCCGCCCGCGAGCGCCGCTCGGCTCGACGAGCTCGATGGGGATCCCGTCCGCGGGCGAGCTGGGCGTGGCTACACGTATGACCCGAAAGTAATTTTTTTTTTTTTTTTTTTTTTTTTTTTAATTTAACTCTGGTTTTTTCGTTCTTATCCTCGTACGGGGCCTCCTTTGTTCATTTTTTTTCCGCGAGTTTCGACCCCGCCCGGGAGCGAGCTCGGCGCCGATCCCGCCCCGCCGCTCCCCGGAGAGCTCGACCGGTTCGGTTCCGCTCGGCTTGATCAGCTCTGGTCGCTAGATCACTTGACAAAATTAGGTCAACAGGCAGATCAACTCGGGTCACCAACTAGATCAACTCAGGTCGCAAACTAGATCATCTCGGGTGGCTAGATCAACTCTGCTCGCTAGTCGGTAACTCATACTGCCATAATAAATTAGGTCACTACAACGACTCTGGTCGCTCGGTCGACTAAGGTGACTCAGGTCACTGGGTGGACTTGGTCGACTCGGTCGACTCGATCGACTCGGGTCACCGAGTTGACTCAGGTAGCCAAATCGACTCAGGTCGAGTCAGTCACCTGACCGACCCGGTCGACTCGGGTCGACGCAGTCAACTTGAGTCAACTCAGTTGACTTGGATCACCGGGTCGACTAGGGTGACTTAGGTCGACTCAGCTGACTCGGTTGACTCAGGTCGACTCAAGTCGACTTGGGTTGTCGGATCTACTCGGAGCCTCTAGATTGCACGGGTCACTAGATCAACTCAAGTTGCTAGCGAGATCAGCTCAGGTCACCACACAGGTAACCAACTAGATCAACTCGGGTCACTAGATCAGCTTGGGTCACCAGCTAGATCAGCTCTAGTCGCTAG
The DNA here is from genome assembly GCA_027943335.1 of Chamaecyparis obtusa. NCBI lineage: Eukaryota > Viridiplantae > Streptophyta > Pinopsida > Cupressales > Cupressaceae > Chamaecyparis > Chamaecyparis obtusa. The sequence continues at coordinate 36,460 of BSBK01012940.1, read as the reverse complement.
ATCACCTGACAAAATCAGGTCACTAACTAGATCAGCCTGGGTCACCAACCATTTCATCTTAGGTCGCCAACTAGATCAGCTTAGGTCGCTAACTAGATCAACTCAGGTCGCCAGATCAGCTCTGGTTGCCAGCCAAAAACTTTGACTGCCATAATAAATTGGGTCACCACAGCGACTCGGGTCACCAGGTCGACTCGGTTGACTCGGGTCACCAGGTCGACTTGGTTGAATCAGGTCACTGGGTCGACTCGGTCGACTCGATGGACTTGGGTCACCAGGTCGACTTGGTTGACTCAGGTCACCGGGTCGACTCAGTCACCTGACTGACTCGGTCGACTCGGGATGACTCAGTTGACTCAGGTCATCGGATCGACTCGAGTCACCAAGTTGACTCGGGTCACCGGGTCGACTTGGGTTGTCAGATCGACTCGGGCCTCTGGATCAGTACGGGTCACTGGATCAACTCAAGTCGCTAGCGAGATCAACTCAGGTCACCACACGGGTCGCCAACTAGATCAACTCACATCGCCAGATCAGCTTGGGTCACCAACCAGATCAACTCTGGTCGCTAGATCACCTGACAAACTTAAGTCACCAGCCAGATTAGCTTAGGTCACCAGCCAGTAACTCTGACTACCATAATAAATTAGGTCACCACAGTGACTCAGGTAACTGGGTTGACTCAGTCGACTCAGGTCGACTCAGTTGACTCAGGTCACCGGGTCGACTCGATCGACTCAGTTGACTCGATTCACCGGGTTGACTTAGGTTACTGGGTTGACACGATCGACTCAGTTGACTCAGGTCATTGGGTGGACTCCGTTGACTTAATCGACTCAGGTCACCGGGTTGACTCAGTCACCTGACTGACTCGGGTCGACTTGGTTGACTCGGGTCACAAGGTCGACTTGGTTGACTCGGGTCATCAGGTCGACTTGGTTGATTCGGGTCATCGGGTCGACTCGGTTGAGTCGGGTCACCAGGTCGACTCAGGTCGACTTGGGTTACCAGATCGACTCAGGCCTCTGGATCAGGATGGGTTACTGGATCAACTCAAGTTGCTAGCAAGATCAACTTAGGTCACCACACGGGTCACCAACTAGATCAACTCTGGTCGCCAGATTAGCTTGGGTCACCAACCAGATCAACTCTGGTCTCCAGATCACCTAACAAAATTAGGTCACTAGCAACTTGGGTCACTGGGTCGACTCAATTGACTCAGGTCACCGGGTGAACTCGGTCGACTCAGTTGACTCGGGTCACCGGGTCGACTCGGTTGACTCGGGTCATTGGGTCGACTCGGTCGAGTCAGGTCACCAGGTCGACTCGATCGAGTCGGGTCATCGGGTCGACTCAGGTCGTCGGGTTGACTCAGGTCAACTCGGTTGACTCAGGTCACCGGGTCGACTCGGTTGACTTGGGTCACCGCATCGACTTGGTTGACTCAGGTCACTGCGTCGACTCGGTTGACTCGGGTCATCGGGTTGACTCGGTTGACTCGGGTCATCGGGTCGACTCGGTTGACTCAGGTCACTGGGTTGACTCAATTGACTCAGGTCACTGGGTCGACTCGGTGACTCGGGTCACCGAGTCAACTCGAATCGACTTGGGTTGCCGGATCGACTCAGGCCTCTAGATTGGGATGGGTCACTAGATCAACACAAGTCGCTAGTGAGATCAACTCAGGTCACCACACGGGTCACCAACTAGATCAACTCAGGTCACCAAATCAGATTGGGTCACTAGCCAGATCAGCTCTGGTCGCCAGATCACCTCACAAAATTAGGTCGACAGCCAAATCAGCTTAGGTTGCCAACTAGATCAATTCAGGTCACCAGATCAGCTCTAGTCACCAGCCAGTAACTCTGACTGCCATAATAAATTAGGTCACCATAGTGACTCAGGTCGCTGGGTCGACTCGATCGACTCGGGTCACCAGGTCAACTCGGTTGACACGGGTCACTGGGTCGACTCGGTCGACTCTGTTGACTCGAGTCACCGGGTTGACTCGGTCGACTCAGGTCACTAGGTCGACTTAGGTCGACTCAGTCACCTGACTGACTCGGTCGACTTGGGTCGACTTGGTTGCCTCGAGTCATCGTGTTAACTCAGTTGACTCAGGTCATCGGGTCAACTCAGTTGACTCCGGTCATTGGGTCAACTCAGTTGACTCAAGTCATCAGGTCAACTTAGTTGACTCAGGTCACTGGGTCGAGTCGGTCGACGCGGTTGACTCAGGTCACCAGGTCGACTTGGGTTGCCGGATCGACTCGGGCCTCTAGATCAAGATGGATCATCGGGTCAACTCAAGTTACTAGCGAGATCAACTCAGGTCACCACATGGGTCGCCAACTAGATCAACTTGGGTCACCAGATTAGCTTGGGTCACCAGCTAGATCAGCTCTGGTCGCCATATCAGCTTATGTCACCAACTAGATCAACTCAGGTCGCCAGCCAATAACTTTGACTGCCATAATAAATTGGGTCACCATAGTGACTCGGGTCGCTAGGTCAACTTGGTTGACTCAGGTCATAGGGTCGACTCGGTTGACTCAGTTGACTCAGGTCATTGGGTCGACTCAGTTGACTCATGTCACTGGGTCGACTCGAGTCACCAGGTCGACTCGGTTGACTCAGGTCACTAGGTCGACTCGGGTCAACTCAGTCACCTTACTAACTTAGGTAGACTTGGTTGACTTGGGTCACCAGGTCAACTTAGGTCATCAGGTCAACACGGTTGACTCAGGTCACTAGGTCAACTCTGTCGACTCAGGTCACCAAGTCAGCTGGGTCGACTTAGTCAACTCTGGTCACCGGGTCGACTCAGTTGATTCGAGTCACCGGGTCACTGGGTCGACTCGGTTGGCTCGGGTCATCGAGTTGACCAGGTTGACTCGGGTCACTGGGTCGACTCGGTGGACTCGAGTCGACTCGATTGACTCAGGTCGAGTTGGGTTGCCGGCTCGACTCGGGCCTCTGGATCGGGATGGGTCACTGGATCAACTCAAGTCGCTAGCGAGATCAACTCAGGTCACCACATGGATCACCAACTAGATTTACTCAGGTCGCCATATCAGCTTGGGTCACCAACCAGATCAGCTCTTGTCACCAGATCACCTGACAAAATTAGTTCACCAACCAGATCAGGTTAGGTCACCAATTAGATCAACTCAGGTCGCTAGATTAGCTCTGGTCGCCAGTGAGTAACTCCGACTGCCATAATAAATTGGGTCACCACAAAAACCCTGGTCGCTGGGTCGACTCAGTCAACTCAGTCAACTTGATCAACTCGGGTCACCGGGTCAACTCGGGTCATCGGGTCAACTCGGGTCACTGGGTCGACTCGGTCGACGTGGGTCACCGAGTCGACTTGGGTTGCCGAATCAACTTAGGCCTCGAGTCGACTTGGGTTGACACGGGTCGACCTAGTCGACTCAGGTCACTAGGTTGACTCAATTGATTCAGGTCACTAGGTCAACTCAGTCGACTCTGGTTTACTCGGGTCGACTCGGTCACCTGACCGACTCGGGACACCACGTCGACTCAGTCGACTCGGTTGACTCGGGTCATCGAGTCGACTCGGTTGACTCGGGTCATCGAGTCGACTCGGTTGACTCAGGTCACTCGGTCAACTCGATAGACTCGGGTCACCGAGTCGACTTGGGTTGCCGGATTGACTCAGGCCTCTGGATCAGGACGGGTCACTGGATCAACTCAAATCGCTAGCAAGATCAACTCAGGTCACCACACGGGTCGCCAACTAGATCAACTTGAGTCACCAAATCAACTTGGGTCACCAGCCAGATCAGCTCTGGTCTCCAGATGACCTGACAAAATTAGGTCACTAGCCAGATCAGCTTAGGTCACCCACTAGATCAATTCAGGTTGCCAGCTCAGCTCTGGTCGCCAGCTAGTAACTTTAACTGCCATAATAAATTAGGTCACCACAGCGACTTGGGTCACTGGGTCGACTCAGTTGACTCGGGTCATCGGGTCAACTCGGTCGACTCAGTTGACTTGGGTCACCAGGTCGACTCGGTTGACTCGAGTCATTGGGTCGACTCAGTTGACTCGGGTCACTGGGTCGACTCAATTGAGTCAGGTCACTGGGTCGACTCGGTCAACTTAGGTCATCGGGTCGACTCAGTCACCTAACCGACTCGGTCGACTCAGGTCGACTCGGATCACCGGGTTGAATCGATCGACTTGGTTGACTCGGGTCACCGCGTCAACTCAGTTGACTCGGGTCGACTCGGTTGACTCAGGTCACTGGGTTGACTCAGTTGACTCAGGTCACCGGGTCGACTCGATTGACTCAGGTCACCGGGTCGACTCGGGTCACCGGGTCAACTCGGTTGACTCGGATGATCGAGTCGACTCGGTCGACTCGGATCGACTTGGGTTGTTGGATCAACTCAAGCCTCTAGATCAGGATGGGTCACTAGATCAACACAAGTCGCTAGCGAGATCAACTCAGGTCACCACACAGGTCGCCAACTAGATCAACTCGAGTCGCCAGATCAGATTGGGTCACCAGCCAGATCAGCTCTGGTTGCTAGATCACCTCACAAAATTAGGTCGACAGCCAAATTAGCTCTGGTCACTAGATCACCTCACAAAATTAGGTCGACAACCAGATCAGCTTAGGTTGCCAACTAGATCAATTCAGGTCGCTAGATCAACTCTGGTCGCTAGCCAATAACTTTGACTGCCATAATAAATTGGGTCACCACAGCGACTCGGGTCGCTGGGTCGACTCGGTCGAGTCGGGTCACTGGGTCGACTTGGTTGACTTAGGTCACTAGGTCAACTCGGTCGACTCAGTTGACTCAGGTCACCGGGTTGACTCGGTTGACTCAAGTCACCGGGTCGACTTAGGTCGACTCGGTTGACTTGGGTCACCAGGTCGACTCAATTGACTCAGGTCATCGGGTCAACTCAGTTGACTCAGGTCATCGAGTCGACTCGATCGACTCGGGTCACTAGGTTGACTCGGTCGACGCGGTTGACTCAAGTCACCGGGTTGACTTGGGTTGCCGGATCGACTTAGGCCTCTAAATCGGGATGAGTCACTTGGTCAACTCAAGTCGCTAGCGAGATCAACTCAGGTCACCACACGGGTCGCCAACTAGATCAACTCAGGTCACCACACGGGTCGCCAACTAGATCAACTCAGGTCGCCAGATCAGCTTGGGTCACCAGCTAGATCAGCTCTGGTCACCAGATCACCTAACAAAATTAGGTCACCAGCCAGATCAGCTTATGTCACCAACTAGATCAACTCGGGTCGCCAGCCAGTAACTTCGACTGCCATAATAAATTGGGTCACCACAGTGACTCAGGTCGCTGGGTCGACTCGGTTGACTCAGGTCACAGGGTCGACTCGGTTGACTCAAGTCATCGGGTCGACTCGGTTGACTCATGTCACTGGGTCAACTCAGGTCACCGGGTCGACTTAGTTGACTTAGGTCACCAGGTCGACTCAGTTGACTCAGGTCACCGAGTCGACTCGGGTCGACTCAGTCACCTTACTGACTTAGGTCAACTTGGTTGACTCAGGTCACCATGTCAACTCAGGTCATTGGGTTGACACGGTTGACTCGGGTCACTGGGTTAACTCTATCGACTCGGTTGACTCGGGTCACCGAGTCGACTCAGTCGACTCTGGTCACCGGGTCGACTTGGTTGATTCGGGTCACCGGGTCACTGGTCGACTCGGTTGGCTCGGGTCATCGGGTCGACTCGGGTCACTGGGTCGACTCGGTTGACTCAGGTCGACTGGGTCGACTTAGTCAACTCTAGTCACCGGGTCGACTCGGTTGATTCGGGTCACCGGGTCACTAGGTCGACTCGGTTGGCTCGGGTCATCGGGTCGACTCAGGTCACTGGGTCGACTCGGTTGACTCAGGTCGACTGGGTCGACTTAGTCGACTCTGGTCACCGGGTCGACTCGGTTGATTCAGGTCACCGGGTCACCGAGTCGACTCGGTTGGCTCAGGTCATCAGGTCGACTCGGTTGACTCGGGTTGCTAGCTCGACTTGGGTTGCTGGCTCGACTCGAGCCTCTAGATCGAGACGGGTCATTGGATCAACTCAAGTCGCTAGCGAGATCAACTCAGGTCACCACATGGGTCGGCAACTAGATTTACTCGAGTCACCATATCAGCTTGGGTCACCAACCAGATCAGCTCTTATCGCCAGATCACCTGACAAAATTAGTTCACCAGCCAGATCAGGTTAGGTCGCTAACTAGATCAACTCGGGGTGCTAGATCAGCTCTAGTCGCCAGTGAGTAACTCTGACTACCATAATAAATTAGGCCACCATAAAAACCCCGGTCGCTGGGTCGACTTGGTTGACTCAGGTCACCGGGTCGACTCAGTTGACTCGGGTCATTGGGTCGACTCGGTCAACTCGGGTCACCGGGTCGACTCGGGTCATCGGGTCACTGGGTCGACTCGGGTCACCGAGTCGACTTGGGTTGCTGGATTGACTCAAGCCTCGAGTCGACTTGGGTTGACACGGGTCGACCTAGTCAACTCAGGTCACCGGGTCGACTCAATTGATTCAGGTCACTAGGTTGACTCAGTCGACTCTGGTTGACTCGGGTCGACTTAGTCACCTGACCGACTCAGTTGACTCGGGTCACCACGTTGACTCGGTCGACTCGGTTGACTCAGGTCGACTCAGTTGACTCGGGTCATCGGGTCGACTCAGTTGACTCAGGTCACTCGGTCGATTCGGTTGACTCGGGTCACTTGGTCAACTCGGGTCGACTTAATCACCTGACTGACTTAGGTCGACTTAGTTGACTCGGGTCACCAGGTCGACTCAGTTGACTCAGGTCACTGGGTCAACTCTGTCGACTCAGGTCACCAGGTCGACTGGGTCAACTCAGTCGACTCAGGTCACCGGGTCGACTCAGTCACTTGACCGACTCGGTTGATTCGGGTCACTGGGTCGACTCGGTTGACTCAAGTCACTGGGTCGACTCGATTGACTCGGGTCGACTCGAGTGACTCGGGTCACCGGGTCAACTCGGGTTGACTCGGGCCTCTAGATCAGGAGGGGTCATTGGATCAACTCAAGTTTCTAGCGAGATCAACTCAAGTCACCACACGGGTCCCCAACTAGATTTACTCAGGTCACCATATCAGCTTGGGTCACCAGCCAAATCAACTCTTGTCGCCAAATCACCTGACAAAATTAGTTCGCCAGCTAGATCAGGTTAGGTCGCCAACTAGATCAACTCGGGTTGCTAGATCAGCTCTGGTCGCCAATGAGTAACTCCAACTGCCATAATAAATTAGGTCACCACAGAAACCCCAGTCGCTGGGTCGACTCGGGTCGACTCGATTGACTCGGGTCATTGGGTCGACTCGGTCAACTCGGGTCACCGGGTCGACTCGGTTGACTCAGGTCATCAGGTCGACTTGGGTCACTGGGTCGACTCGGGTCACCGAGTCGACTTGGGTTGCTGGATCGACTCAGGCCTCAAGTTGACTTGGGTTGACACGGGTCGACCTAGTCTACTAAGGTCTCCTGGTCGACTCGGGTCGACTCAATCGATTCAGGTCACTGGGTCGACTCAATCACCTGACTGACTCGGTCATCTCAGGTCACCATGTCGACTCGATTGACTCTTGTCATCGGGTTGACTCAGTTGACTCAGGTCACTGGGTCAACCGATTGACTCAGGTCACTGGGTCGACTCGGTCACCACACGGGTCACCAACTAGATCAAGTTAGGTAGCTAGCGAGATCAACTCAGGTCACCACACTGGTCCCCAACTAGATCAACTCGGATCGCCAGATCAGCTTGGGTCACCAGCCAGATCAGCTGTGGTCGCCAGATCAGCTTGGGTCACCACATTGACTCAGGTCGCCACATTACTTGGCCAACTCGGGTCACCAGCCAGATCAACTCAGGTGACTCGGTTGACTCAGGTTATCGGGTCGACTCGGGTCGACTTGGGTTGCCAGATCAACTCGGGCCTCGAGTCGACTTGGGTTGACTTGGGTCACCAGGTCGATGCGGGTTGTCAGGTCAACACGAGTCACCGGTTCGACATGGGTCGCCAGTTTGACACGGGTCACTGGGTCGACACGGGTCACTGGGTCGACGCGAGTCACTGGGTCGACGCGGGTCACTAGGTCGACGCAGGTCGCTGGGTTGACTCGGGTCGTCAAGTTGACTCGGGTCGCCGGGTCAACTCAGGTTATTGGATCGACTCGGGTCTCTAGATCAGGACAGGTCACTTGATCAACTCGGGTCACCACATGAGTCACCAATTAGATCAACTCAGGTCACCAGATCAGCTTGGGTCACTAGCCAAATCTGCTCTGGTCGCCAAATCACCTAACCGACTCGGGTCGCCAGCCAGATCAGCTTGGGTCACCACATCACCTGGCCAACTCGGTTCGCCAGATCAACTCAGGACACGACATCGACTCAGGTAGTTAGCTAGATCATCTCAGATCACCAGATCGCCCGATGAACTCAGGTCGGGTGGGGTCTCTAGATCGAGTCGAGTCACCAGATCAAGTCGGGTCCCGAGCCAGATCAACTCAGGTCACCACATCGACTCGGGTCACCAGCCAGATTAGGTCAGGTCACTAGATAGCCTGACCTACTTAGATCTCCAGTGAGTCTGTCCACTTTTTGAATGATTGACCCATACTCCTCTTCAAGTATTATCATAGTCAAGTCTCCGCTTCTAGCTCGACAATAAGAAGGGCGTGACTCCATGTATGGCCTGAGTGATTTTTTTTTAACTCTGGTTTTTTCATTCTTTTTGTCGTAGGGAGCCTCCTTTGTCTATTTTTTTTACAACTTTTGACCTCGCTCACGATCAAGCTAGGCCAACTCATTTAAACTTGGATCGCATAAATCTAATATGCACAATAGTAATGTTGATGAGTATGCAAACACATCAATGAAGTCATCTCAGTATGTCAAGTCCCCCAACTTAGATCACTCGAGTCGCATAAGTAACTCAGATAGCCATAATAAATTAGGTCACCATAGTGACTCGGGTCACTAGGTCGACTCAGGTCACGGGGTCGACTCGGGTCATCAAGTCAACTCAGGTTGCTGGGTTGACATAGCCGAATCGACTCAGGTCTTTGGATCGGGACGGGTCACTTGATCAACTCGTGTCGCTAGCCAAATCAACTTAGGTCATCACATGGGTCGCCAACTAGATCAACTCGGGTCGCTAGATCAGCTCTGGTCACCAGATCACCTGACCAACTTAGGTCGCCAACCAAATCAGCCTTGATCGCCACATTGACTCAGGTTGCCACATCACCTAGCCAACTTGGGTCGCCAGCCAGATCAACTCGAGTTGCCAGATCGACTCGGGACACCACATCGACTCAGGTAGTCAGCTAGATCATCTTGGATCCCTAGATCGCTCGATGAACTCAACTCAGGTGGGGTCTCTAGATCAAGTCGGGTCACCAGATCAAGTCGGGTCCTGAGCTAGATCAACTTAGGTCACCACATCGACTTAGGTCACCAGCCAGATCAGGTCCCTAGCCAGATCAACTCAGGTCACCACATCCAATATGCACAATAGTAATGCTGATGAGTATGCAAACTCATCAATGAAGTCATCTCAGTATGCCAAGTTGTCAAGTCCTCCAACTTAGATCAGTCGAGTCGCATAAGTAACTCCAACTACCATAATAAACTTAGATCACTCAGGTCGTTAGGTCGACTCGGGTTGCCGGCTTGACTCGGGTCTCTAGATCGCGATAGGTCGCTGGATCAACTCGGGTTGCTAGCTAGATTAACTCAAGTCACCACATCGACTTGGGTCATCACCTAGATCAGCTCAGGTTGCCACATCACCTAACCAACTCAGGTCAGGTCGGGTCACCAGATTAATTCGGGTCACCAGCCAGATCAACTTAGGTTGCCACATCAACTCGAGTATCCAGATAGATCAGCTCGGGTCACCAAATCACCTAACTAACTTAGGTCAGGTTGGGTTAGGTCTCCTGATCAGGTCGGGTCACCGGATCAACTCAGGTCGCTAATTAGATCAACTCGGGTCACTAACATGATCAACTCGGGTCAACACATCAGCTTATGTTGTTAACACATTCCAATATGCCAAGCTGTCTAGTTTGCTAGCTCGGATCACTCGAGTCGCATAAGTAACTCGTATTGCCAAAACAACTTGGGTCACCTAATTAACTCGAGTCATCAGATCGACTCGGGTCGCCAGATCGACTCGGGTCACCGGATCGACTCGAGTCCTCGAATCGACTCGGGTCACCGTATTGACGCAGGTCACCGGATCGACTCAGGTCTCCAGATCAGGATGGGTCGTCCGATCGACTCGGTTCATCGGATCGATTCGGGTATCCAGATAGATCAAATCAGGTCACCAAATCACCTGACTAACTTAGGTTAGGTCGGGTCTCTGGATCGAGTCGGGTCACCAGATCAAATTGGGTCTCCAGCCAGATCAACTCGGGTCAACACATCGACTCGAGTCACCAACCAGATCAACTTGGGTCGCCAGACCAACTCAGGTCAGGTCGGGTAAGGTCTCCAGATTGGGTCAAGTCGCGGGATCATTTCAGCTCGCCAGCCAGATCAACTCGAGTTGCTACATCGACTCGACTCGACTCGCCAACCAGATCAGCTCAGGTCATTAGATCACCTGACCAACTCGAGTCAGGTCGACGGATGAAGTCAGATCGCCAGATCAACTCAGGTCGCCAGCCAGATCAACTCAGATCATCACATCGACTTAGGTCGCCAGCCAAATCAGCTCGGGTCACCAAATCAACTCGGGTCACCAGCCAGATCAACTCGGGTTAACAAATTTGAGTTTTGACCCCACTCGCAAGCGAGCTAGGCTAACTCATTCAAACTTGGATCGCCTCAATCTAATATGCATAATAGTAATACTAACGAGTATGCAAACTCATCAATGAAGTCAACTAAGTATGCCAGCCTGATCAACTCAGGTCAACAAATTGACTCGGGTCACCAACCAGATCAACTCGGGTCACCAGATTGCCAGGCCAAGTTGGGTCGGGTCGGGTTGGGTCAGGTCTCTAGATCGGGTTGGGTCAGTTCTCTAGATCGGGTCGGGTTGCCAGATCAATTCTTGTCGCCAACCAGATCAACTCAGGTCACCACATCGACTCGGGTCGTCAGCCAGATCAGCTCGGGTCACCACATCACCTAACCAACTCGGGTTAGGTCGGGTCACCCGATCAATTTGGGTCACTAAGTTGGGTGTGACTCCATGAATGGCACGAGTGGTTTTCTTTTTCAACTCTAGTTTTTTCATTCTTTTCATTGTACGAAGCCTCCTTTGTCTATTTTTTTAGGACTTTTGACCCCGCCCTGAGGATCGCCAACGAGCTCGACCGGATCCTGTCCGAGATCTTGCTCGTGAGCGAGCTCACCGGGATCCCGTCGCCAACGAGCTAGGCGTGACTCCATGGATGGCTCTAGTGATTTAAGTTTTTTATAACTTGAAAATTTTGTTCTTTTCCTTGTATAGAGCCTCCTTTATCCATTTTTTCCTACGAGTTTCGACCCCGCCAGCGACCTTGTTAAGTTCTCATCGCAGGTCTTGCCCTACTACCACGAAAGCCTCCCAGCGGTTATATGAAATGACCCCGGGTCATTTCAACACTGCGTCTAACAATAACTAGTCAGACTGCATCAAATGATGTCCACCTCGATCCATGCCAACTCATTCAAACTTGGATCACCTCAATCTAATATGCACAATAGTAATGCTGACAAGTATGCCAACTCATCAATGAAGTCGCCTTAGCATGCCAAGCTGTCAAGTCCCCCAACTTGAATTACTCCAGTCGCATAAGTAATTCGGATCATTGGATCGACTCGCATCGCCGAGTCAACTCGGGTTTCTGGATCGACTCGAGTCCCCAAAACAACTTGGGTTGCCAGTCGGATCAACTCGGGTCACCATCCAGATCAACTCAGGTCGCAAGATCACCTGACTAACTTAGATTGACGAAGTTGCCTAGCCAACTTGGATCGCTAGACTTGCCAGATCGACTCGAATCACTGGAGTCGTCAGATCGACTCAGATCTCTATTTCAAGTCGGCCCTATTGCCACGAAGGCATCCCAATGATAACCAGTCAGATCGCAAGTTAAATCACATCAAATGATGTTCACCTCGATCTGTGCTAACTCATTCAATCTTGGATCACCTCGATCCAATATGCCAAGCTGTCAAGTCCACCAGCTCAGATCACTCGAGTTGCATAAGTAACTCAGATCGCCAGAACAACTCGGGTCACCAGATCGACACAGGTCGTCAAATCCACTCGGGTTGCCGAATCAACTCGAGTCGTCGGATCGACTCGGGTCTCCAGATTAGGACGGGTTGTCAGATCGACTCGGGCCGCCAGCCAAATCTACTCGGGTCCCTACATCGACTCAGGTATCCATATAGATCATATTGGGTCGCCAAATCACCTGACTAACTAAAGTTAGGTCAAGTTTGGTCGGGTCAGGTCTCCGGATTGGGTCGGGTCACCGGATCAACTTGGGTCAACATATCGACTCGAGTCGCCAACCAGAACAACTCGGGTCACCAGATTGCCAGACCAACTCGGGTTGGGTCGGGTCAGGTCTTCAGATCGGGTCAGGTCACGGGATCATTTTGGGTCGCCAGCCAGATCAACTCGGGTCGCCACATCAACTCGACTCACCAACCAGGTCAGGTCGGGTCACCAGATCACCTGACCAACTCGGTCAGGTCGACGGATGAAGTCGGATCGCTGGATCAACTCAGGTCGCTAGCCAGATCAACTTGGGTCACCACACCAACTCAGGCCGCCAGCCAAATCAGCTCAGGTCGCGAGATCAACTCAGGTCAACAAATGTGACTTTTGACCCCACTCACAAGTGAGCTAGGCTAACTCATTCCAAGTCTCTCATGGAAAAGTCCATGACTTCCCATTCCTATACCTATGCTGACGAGTATGCCAACTCATCAATGAATTCGGCTCAGCATGCCAAGTTGTCAAGTCCCCCAACTTGAATTACTCCAGTCACATAAGTAATTTAGATCACCAGAACAACTCGGGTCACCGGATCGACTCAATTCGCCGGATTGACTTGGATCACCGGATCACTAGAGTCGGCAAAGTAACCCAGATCTCTAGGGTCATAACGGGATAGGTATTGTTTACGGATGTAACGACCTCTGAGATGAGCCCAACTCGTCAATCGGAGCCAGCTCGCCAATCTGATTGAGCTAGCCGATCTGAGCCAACTCACCGATTTGAGCTAGCAAGACACCTCTCAAGAATTGAGTTTGAGAACTTCTCCACTAATGAGTTGTCCTCAAGATGTGAACTTGCATCCAGATTAGGACTTGTGGCTTGCACGAGCCAATGTCATGAAGACCTCCTACGTACATGCAACCAATGCATCTCATAGTCCAACATAGTTCTGAACTAGCTCATTACGCCACCATCTCGCACATGTTCCAAGTCTCCCATGGAAAAGTCCCCAACTTCCCATTCCAATACCTAGTTGATTTCACCTCGGATCGAGTCCCCAACAAGATCCAATGCCACTCTGCACAAAGCAGTCCATGCTACTTCATGCAGCTCGAATGACACCTCGACTTGACTCTAAACCTTACCCAGGCCAAAACTATTAACAACTTGTCGCACAACCCCATGAATGCTCCTCGAATCAAGTCCCTGACATGACCCTACTCCTGAGTGCACCAAACAACTCCTTTGTTACACCTCGGATCGAGTCCCTTACATGTCAGTTCAAGTCAGTCGACGTGTTAGCTCTATTTCTAGTATGAGGTGATCTTGTCACATCAACACTACACCCATCCATTGTAAGTTAGCCATACCACCACAAAGTCATCCAACAGTCATTATGAAATGACCCCTATCACATCAAGCTGTGTTGGTTTGTTTCAAGTCGGCCCTATTGCCACGAAGGCATCCCAATGGTAACTAGTCAAATCGCATCAAATGATGTTCACCTCGATCTATGCCAATGCTGCCTATGATTGATTTGCTAGCTCTCTACGGATATTTTTGGATATGCCATTTGATACCTGAATGCTATGCATGGGTTCGTGCATAGACGATTCGAGCTGAGCTTAAGGATGTTGAGTTCTCAAGTGAATATGAATAGGCGAGTTGTTCTATGGAGTAGAACTCAGGAATGCATGATGGATTGAGCTCATCTCGCGGATCCGAGCCAGCTCGTTGATCCGATCCAGCTTGTCGATCTGAGCCAGCTCGACGATCCGAGCCAGCTCGTCAAGTTGAGCCTTTTACGAGATTTAAATTTTTTGCGACCTATCGACGTCGGCAAGCATTTGTATGGGGGAGAAAGACTCGGACTAATAACTTATCCTCGTAGGGGAGGTGTTGTTGGTGGATGTGAGGATTTTTGAGATGAGACCCAAGCTGGAACAAATTCTAGTGCGCATTGTGATTAGAGCTAAGCTAAAGGATATTGAGTTCTCAAAGGAATACAAATAGGCAAGTTGTTTTATGGAGTAGAACACGGGAATGCATGATGGATCCGATCCGATTTGAGCCGAGCCGGCTCGGCGATCCGAGCCAGCCAGCTTGGAAAACCGAGCCGGCTCGCTCGGCAAACCGTGCCAGCTCGCCGATTCGAGTCAGCTCGCTCGGTGATCCGAGCCAGCTCGCTTGGCGATCCGAGCCTTTTACGAGATTTTAAGTTTTTGTGACTTATCGGCGTCGGCAAGCATTTCTACGTGGGAGCAAGACTCGGACTAATAACTTATATAGGGGAGGTGTTGTTGGTGGATGTAAGGATCTTTGAGATGAGACTCGAGATGGAATGGATTCTAGTGCCCATTGTGATTCGAGCTGAGCTAAAGGATGTTGAGTTCTCAAGTGAATACAAATAGGTGAGTTGTTCTATGGAGTAGAACACGGGAATGCATGATGGATTGAGCTCAGCTCGTCGATCCGAGCCAGCTCACGGATTCGAGCTAGCTTGTCGAGCTGAGTCTTTTACGAGATTTAAAGTTTTCGTGACCTATCCGTGTCGGCGAGCATTTCTACGGGGGAGCAAGACTTGGACTAATAACTTATATAGGGGAGGTGGTGTTGGTGGATGGAAGGATCTTTGAGATGAGACCCGAGCTGGAACGGATTCTAGTGCGCGTTGTGATTCGAGTTGAGCTAAAGGATGTTGAATTCTCAAGTGATTACAAATAGGCGAGTTATTCCATGGAGTAGAACACGGGAATGCATGATGGATTGAGCTCAACTCGGCGATCCGAGCCAGCTCGGCGATCCGAGCCAGCTCGGCGATCCGAGCCAGCTCGGCGATCCGAGCCAGCCCGTCGAGCTGAGTCTTTTACAAGATTTAAATTTTTTGTGACCTTTCGGCGTTGGCGAGCATTTCTACGGGGGAGTAAGACTCGGACTAATAACTTATATAGGGGAGGTGTTGTTGGTGAATGTAAGGATCACTGAGATGAGACCCGAGCTGGAACGGATTCTAGTGCGCGTTATGATTCGAGCTGAGCTAAAGGATGTTCAGTTCTCAAGTGAATACAAAGAGGTGACTCATTCTATGGAGTAGAACATGGGAATGCATGATGGAATGAGCTCAGATCATGGAATGAGCTCAGATCGCCGATCCGAGCTAGCTCGTCGATCCGAGCCACGGGTATGTACGATCCGAGCCAGCCCGTCGAGCTGAGTCATTTATGAGATTTAAATTTTTTGTGACCTTTCGGCGTTGGCGAGCATTTCTACGGGGGAGCAAGACTCGGACTAATAACTTATATAGGGGAGGTGTTGTTGGTGAATGTAAGAATCATTGAGATGAGATCCGAGCTGGAACGGATTCTAGTACGCGTTGTGATTCGAGCTGAGCTAAAGGATGTTCAGTTCTCAAGTGAATACAAAGAGGTGAGTCATTCTATGGAGTAGAACATGGGAATGCATGATGGAATGATCTCAGATCGTCGATCCGAGCTATCTCGTCGATCCGAGCCAGCTCGCTGATCCGAGCCATGGGTATGTAGGTAGTTTTCATGAGATCGGCTCGCCCGGCCCACAAGTCAAACATCGATTCTCTTATTAAGGGTGAGCCCTTGTCTAGCGTTTGGGTCGCTCGGTACAAGCTGTTCGATTTGTAATGTGTGCAAAGCTTTTGGGTTGATATTTGGAAGATTTAAATTTTTTGTGAGCTATTCTCCTCGTTTCACTTGATATTTTTGAAGATTTGAATTATTTGTGAGCTATTCTCCCCGTTTCCCTTGATTTTTTTGGAAGAATTGGAATTTTTGAGAGTTGTTCTCTTCGCCTCAAATTTCTACGGAAGAGCAAGACTTGGACTAATAACTTATATAGGGGAGGTGTTGTTGGTGAATGAAAGGATCTTTGAGATGAGACCCGAGCTGGAACGGATTCTAGTGCGCGTTGTGATTCAAGCTGAGCTAAAGGATGTTCAGTTCTCAAGTGAATACAAAGAGGTGAGTCGTTTTATGGAGTAGAACACGGGAATGCATGATGGAATGAGCTCAGATCGACGATCCGAGTCAGCTCGCTGATCTGAGCCACGGGTATGTAGGCAGTTTTCATGAGATCGGCTCGCCCGGCCCACAAGTCAAACACTGATTCTCTTATTAAGGGTGAGCCCTTGTCTAGCGTTTGGGTCGCTCGGTACAAGCTGTTTGATTTGTAATGTGTGCGAAGCTTTTGGGTTTGATATTTGGAAGATTTGAATTTTTTGTGAGCTATTCTCCTCGTTTCACTTGATTTTTTTGAAGATTTGAATTATTTGTGAGCTATTCTCCCCATTTCCCTTGATTTTTTGGAAGATTTGGATTTGTTGCGAGTTGTTCTCTTCGCCTCAAATTTCTACGGAAGAGCAAGACTTGGACTAATAACTTATATAGGGGAGGTGTTGTTGGTGAATGCAAGGATCTTTGAGATGAGACCCGAGCTGGAACGGATTCTAGTGCACGTTGTGATTCGAGCTGAACTAAAGGATGTTTAGTTCTCAAGTGAATACAAAGAGGTGAGTCATTTATGGAGTAGAAGACGGGAATGCATGATGGAATGAGCTCAGATCGCCGATCCGAGCTAGCTTGTCGATCCGAGCCACGGGTATGTAGTCAGTTTTCATGAGATCGGATCGTCCGGGCCACAAGCTAGCTATTTTTTGTGAGCTATTCTCTTTGTTTCCTTTGATTTTTTTGGAAGACTTGCATTTTTTGTGAGCTATTCTCTTCGTTTCAATTGAATTTTTGGAAGTTATGCATTTTTTGTGATGTAGTCTCTTCGTTTCACTTGCATTTTTGGGAGATTTGATTTTTTTTGTGAGCTATTCTCTTCTTTTCCCTTGAATTTTTTTTTGCAAGACTTGCATTTTTTGTGAGCTATTCTCTTCGTTTCAATTGAATTTTTAGAAGTTTTGAATTTTTTGTGATCTATTCTTCTTTGTTTCACTTGTATTTTTGAGAGATTTGAAATTTTTGTGAGATATTCTCTTCGGCTCAAATTTCTACGGAAGTGCAATACTTGGACTAATAACTTATATAGGGGAGGTGTTGTCCGCGGAAGCTCCCCCATGCCCCTCTAATAGAATCAGTGCTAGTGATCCCGTTTTGAAATCCGACGGACGGATGGATGAGCAGGTCGGATTTCAAAACGGGATCAGCAGCACTGATTCCATTAGAGGGGCATGAAGCCACCTGATTGCTATGCGGGGGCTGCTCAAAGTCCCGTCTTTCGAGTCGCTCGACGGCGCAAGTCGGAAAGGGTTCGACAGCGGTTGTCGTTCCAATGCGTCGTCGCAGTGACATGGAAGGCGATCTTCGGGTTAGCCCTTGTCTAGCTTTTGGGTCGCTTGGTACAAGCGATCTGCTATGTACTTTCCGCGAACCCCTATCCGGGTACTCGTTAGCTATGCATTGGCTCTTGCATGTGTGGAACGGAGAGATGCGGCCTTCACAGGGAGTCGGCCTGAAATAGTTCTGTGCGTGCGAATGGAGCCGCGTATAGCTTTTGGGTCGTTTGGATAGGGTGCCCCTCCAAGCGAATCAGTGCTGGTGCTCGGACGGATTTGCGGCTCAGATTTAAAATGTGAGGAGCATGCCTGATTTTATTTGAGGGGCATGAAGCCACCTGATTGCTATGCGGGGGCTCCCCTGGGTCGTCTCTTTTGGGTCACTCGATGGCGCAAGTCGGAGAAGGGTTCGACAACGGTAGTCGTTCCAGCGCGTCGTCATTAGTGATACTGAAGTCGATCTGTGTGCAGCCCCCGTCTAGCACTTGGGTCTGCATGCCGCAAGAAGATTTGAATTTTTTGTGAGTTAAAGTCTTTTTCTTTTTTTCGTTTCACTGGAGTTTTTGCGAGATTTGAAGTTTTTGTGAGCTATTCTCTTCGTTTCACTTAAATTTTTTGTGAGCTATTCTCTTCGTTTCACTTGAATTTTTGGAAGTTTTGAGTTTTTTGTGAGCTATCCTCTTCGTTTCACTTGAATTTTTGCAGGATTTGAATTTTTTGTGAGCTATTCTTCTTTGTTTCACTTGGTTTTTTGGAAGATTTGAATTTTTTGTGAGCTATTTTCTTTGTTTCCCTTGTTTTTTTTTGGAAGACTTGCATTTTTTGTGAGCTATTCTCTTCTTTTCCCTTGATTTTTTTTTTGCAAGACTTGGATTTTTTGTGAGCTATTCTCTTCATTTCAATTGAATTTTTGGAAGTTTTGAATTTTTTGTGATCTATTCTCTTTGTTTCACTTGTATTTTTGAGAGATTTGAAATTTTTGTGAGATATTCTCTTCGGCTCAAATTTCTACGAAAGTGCAATACTTGGACTAATAACTTATATAGGGGAGGTGTTGTCCGCGGAAGCTCCCCCATGCCCCTCTAATAGAATCAGTGCTGGTGATCCCGTTTTGAAATCCGACAGACGGACGGATGATTAGGTCAGATTTCAAAATGGGATCAGCAGCACTGATTCCATTACAGGGGCATGAAGCCACCTGATTGCTATGCGTGGGCTGCTCAAAGTCCCGTCTTTCGGGTCGCTCGATTGCGCAAGTCGGAAAGGGTTCGACAGCGGTTGTCGTTCCAATGCGTCGTCGTTGTGACATGTAAGGCGATCTTAGGGTCAGCCCCCGTCTAGCTTTTGGGTTGCTTTGGTACAAGCGATCTGCTATGTACTTTCCGCGAAACCCTATCCGGGTACTCGTTAGCTATGCGTTGTCTCTTGCATGTGTGCAACGAAGAGATGCGGCCTTCACAGGGAGTCGGCCTGAAACAGTTCTGTGCGTGCGAATGGAGCCGCGTATAGCTTTTGGGTCGTTTGGATAGGGTGCCCCTCCAAGTGAATCAGTGCTGGTGCTCGGATGGATTTGCGGCTCGGATTTAAAATGTGAGTAGCATGCCTGATTTTATTGGAGGGGCATGAAGCCACCTGATTGCTATGCGGGGGCTCCCCTGGGTCGTCTCTTCTGGGTCACTCGATGGCGCAAGTCGGAGAAGGGTTCAACAACGGTAGTTGTTCCAGCGCGTCGTCATTAGTGATACTGAAGTCGATCTGTGGGCGAGCCCCGGTCTAGCATTTGGGTCTGCATGCGGCAAGAAGATTTGAATTTTTTGTGAGTTAAGTCTTTTTCGTTTCACTGGAGTTTTTGCGAGATTTGAAGTTTTTTGTGAGCTATTCTCTTCGTTTCACTTGAATTTTTGGAAGTTTTGAATTTTTTGTGAGCTATTCTCTTCGTTTCACTTGAATTTTTTGAAGTTTTGAATTTTTTGTGAGCTATTCTCTTCCTTTCACTTGAATTTTTGCAGGATTTGAATTTTTTGTGAGCTATTCTTCTTTGTTTCACTTGGTTTTTTCGAAGATTTGAATTTTTTGTGAGCTATTCTCTTTGTTTCCCTTGATTTTTTTTTGGAAGACTTGCATTTTTTGTGAGCTATTCTCTTCGTTTCAATTGAATTTTTGGAAGTTATGCATTTTTTGGTGATGTAGTCTCTTCGTTTCACTTGCATTTTTGGGAAATTTGATTTTTTTGTGAGCTATTCTCTTCTTTTTCCTTGATTTTTTTTGCAAGACTTGGATTTTTTGTGAGCTATTCTCTTCATTTCAATTGAATTTTTGGAAGTTTTGAATTTTTTGTGATCTATTGTTCTTTGTTTCACTTGTATTTTTGAGAGATTTGAAATTTTTGTGAGATATTCTCTTCGGCTCAAATTTCTACGGAAGTGCAATACTTGGACTAATAACTTATATAGGGGAGGTGTTGTCCGCGGAAGCTCCCCCATGCCCCTCTAATAGAATCAGTGCTGGTGATCCCGTTTTGAAATCCGACAGACGGACGGATGATTAGGTCGGATTTCAAAACGGGATCAGCAGCACTGATTCCATTAGAGGGGCATGAAGCCACCTGATTGCTATGCGGGGGCTGCTCAAAGTCCCGTCTTTCGGGTCGCTCGATGACGCAAAGTCGGGAAGGGTTCGACAGCGGTTGTCGTTCCAATGCGTCGTCGCTGTGACATGGAAGGCGATCTTCGGGTCAGCCCCCGTCTAGCTTTTGGGTTGCTTTGGTACAAGCGATCTGCTTGTACTTTCCGCGAAACCCTATCCGGGTATTCGTTAGCTATGCGTTGTTTCTTGCATGGGTGGAACGGAGAGATGCGGCCTTCACAGGGAGTCGGCTTGAAACAGTTCTGTGCGTGCGAAAGGAGCCGCGTATAGCTTTTGGGTCGTTTGGATAGGGTGCCCCTCCAAGTGA
Organism: Chamaecyparis obtusa; assembly: GCA_027943335.1. Taxonomy (NCBI): domain Eukaryota; kingdom Viridiplantae; phylum Streptophyta; class Pinopsida; order Cupressales; family Cupressaceae; genus Chamaecyparis; species Chamaecyparis obtusa. The sequence goes on along the minus strand of BSBK01012940.1, from coordinate 15,681 downwards.
ATCAGTGCTGGTGCTCGGACGGATTTGCGGCTCGGATTTAAAATGTGAGTAGCATGCCTGATTTTATTGGAGGGGCATGAAGCCACCCGATTGCTATGCGGGGGCTCCCCTGGGTCGCCTCTTTTGGGTCACTCGATGGCGCAAGTCGGAGAAGGGTTCGACAACGGTAGTCGTTCCAGCGCGTCATCATAGTGATACTGAAGTCGATTTGTGGGCGAGCCCCCGTCTAGCTCTTGGGTCTGCATGCCGCAAGGAGATTTGAATTTTTCGTGAGTTTAAGTCTTCGTTTTTCCTTGATTTTTTTTTGGAAGACTTGAATTTTTGGAAGTTCTGAATTTTTTTGTGAGCTATTATCTTTCGTTTCACTTGAATTTTTGCAAGATTTGAAATTTTTGTGAGCTATTCTCTTTGTTTCACTTGGTTTTTTTTGGAAGATTTGAATTTTTGTGAGCTATTCTCTTTGTTTCCCTTTGTTTTTTTTTTTTTTGTTTTTTTTTGGGAAGACTTGCGTTTTTTGTGAGCTATTCTCTTCGTTTCAATTGAATTTTTGGAAGTTATGCATTTTTTGTGATGTAGTCTCTTCGTTTCACTTGGTTTTTTGGAAGATTTGAATTTTTTGTGAGCTATTCTCTTTATTTCCCTTTGATTTTTTTGGAAGACTTGCATTTTTTGTGAGCTATTCTCTTCGTTTCAATTGAATTTTTGGAAGTTATGCATGATGCATTTTTTGGGAGATTTGATTTTTTTTGTGAGCTATTCTCTTCTTTTCCTTTGAATTTTTTTTGCAAGACTTGCATTTTTTGTGAGCTATTCTCTTCGTTTCAATTGAATTTTTGGAAGTTTTGAATTTTTTGTGATCTATTCTTCTTTGTTTCACTTATATTTTTGAGAGATTTGAAATTTTTGTGAGATATTCTCTTCGGCTCAAATTTCTACGGAAGTGCAATACTTGGACTAATAACTTATATAGGGGAGGTGTTGTTCGCGGAAGCTCCCCCATGCCCCTCTAATGGAATCAGTGCTGGTGATCCCGTTTTGAAATCCGACAGACGGATGGATGATTAGGTCGGATTTCAAAACGGGATCAGCAGCACTGATTCCATTATAGGGGCATGAAGCCACCTGATTGCTATGCGTGGGCTGCTCAAAGTCTCATCTTTCAGGTCGCTCGACGGCGCAAGTCGGAAATGGTTCGGCAGCGGTTGTCGTTCCAATGCGTCGTCGCAGCGACATGGAAGGCGATCTTCGGGTCAGCCCCTGTCTAGCTCTTGGGTTGCTTTGGTACAAGCGATCTGCTATGTACTTTCCGCGAACACCTATCCCGGTACTCGTTAGCTATGTGTTGGCTCTAGCACGCATGGAACGCAGAGATGCGGCCTTCACAGGGAGTTGGCCTGAAACAGTTCCGTGCCTTGCGAATGGAGCCGCGTATAGCTTTTCGGTCGTTTGGATAGGTGCCCCTCCAAGTGAATGAGTGTTGGTGCTCGGACGGATTTGCCGCTCGGATTTAAAAATGTGAGCAGCAGCACAGATTCTATTGGAGGGGCATGAAGCCACCCAATTTTTATGCGTGGGCTCCCTTGGGTCGTGTCTTTTGGGTCACTCGATGGCGGAAGTCAGAGAAGGGTTCGACAGCGGTAGTCGTTCCAGCGCGTCGTCATAGTGATACTGAAGTCGATCTGTGGGCGAGCCCCCGTCTAGCTCTTGGGTCTGCATGTCGCAAGAAGATTTGAATTTTTTGAGTTAAGTCTCTTCGTTTCACTTGAATTTTTGCGAGATTTGAATTTTGTTTGTTGCGAGGTAGTAAAATTCTCTTCGTTTTGACTTGAAGTTTTGGATTTTTTGTGAGCTATTCTCTTCGTTTTTCCTTGGTTTTTGTTTTGGAAGACTTGAATTTTTTGTGGGCTATTATTTTATTCTTTTCACTTGAATTTTTGGAAGTTTTGAATGTTTTTGTGAGCTATTCTCTTCGTTTTCACTTGAATGTTTGCAAGATTTGAATTTTTTGTGAGCTATTCTGTTTGTTTCACTTGGTTTTTTTGGAAGATTTGAATTTTTTGTGAGCTATTCTGTTTTGTTTCCCTTGATTTTTTTGTAAGACTTGCATTTTTTGTGAGCTATTCTCTTCGTTTCAATTGAATATTTGGAAGTTGTGCATTTTTTGTGATTGTAGTCTCTTCGTTTCACTTGCATTTTTGGGAGATTTGATTTTATTTGTGAGCTATTCTCTTTTTTTTCCCTTGATTTTTTTGTGAGCTATTCTCTTCGTTTCAATTGAATTTTTGGAATTTCTGAATTTTTTGTGATCTATTCTTTTTGTTTCACTCGTATTTTTGAAAGATTTGAAATTTTTGTGAGATATTCTCGTCGGCTCAAATTTCTACGGAAGTGCAAGACTTGGACTAATAACTTATATAGGGGAGGTGTTGTCCGCGGAATCTCCCCCATGCCCCTCTAATAGAATCAGTGCTGGTGATCCCGTTTTGAAATCCGACAGACGGACGGATGATTAGGTCAGATTTCAAAACGCGATCAGCAGCACTGATTCCATTAGAGGGGCATGAAGCCACCTGATTGCTATGCGGGGGCTGCTCAAAGTCCCGTCTTTCGAAGGTCGCTCGACGGTGCAAGTCGGAAAGGGTTCGGCAGCGGTTGTCGTTCCAATGCGTCGTCGCAGTGACATGGAAGGCGATCTTCGGGTCAGCCCCCGTCTAGCTTTTGGGTTGCTTTGGTACAAGCGATCTGCTATGTACTTTCCGCGAACCCCTATCCGGGTACTCGTTAGCTATGCGTTGGCTCTTGCATGCGTGGAACGAAGAGATGCGGCCTTCACAGGGAGTTGGCCGGAAATAGTTCTGCTCTTGTGAATGGAGCCGCGTATATAGCTTTTGAGTCGTTTGGGTAGGTGCGCCCCTCCAAGAGAATCAGTGCTGGTGCTCGGACGGATTGGTAGCTCGGATTTAAAATATGAACACTAGCACTGATTCTATTGGAGGGGCGCATTAGGCCACCCGCTTGCTATGCGGGGGCTGTCCAGGGTCGTAACTTTTGGGTCAGTCGACGGTGCACTTCGGAAAGGGTTCGACAGCGGTTGTCGTTCCAACACATCGTCGCATTGACAAGAAAGGCGATCTTCGGGTCAGCCCCCGTCTAGCTCCCGGGTCACTTGGTACAAGCTACTTGCTATGTCGCTTCGACTTCCGATACTTGAGTGCGCAATGGCTCAAGATGCTTTGCATTGGAATCAGTTAGTTATCATATGTGTCGGCGGATTGGATCTCAAGTCAATCTAGGCGGGTGCGACATTAGTTGCTAAGTCTCGATCGAAAACGATTTGGATTCATCTAGATGCATTGTTATCTGACTTGAGGAACTATGCGAGCGAGTTGGGTTACCTCCTCGTGGATATGTTGGATACGCGTTATGACGGATAAGATGATGGATTGCGGTAAGAATGACGAATTTTTGGAAGATGAATTATTTTGGTGAGCCATGTTCTTTGTTTTACTTGAATTTCTGGAAGATTTGAATTTTGTTTTCTAGCTATTCTTTTCGTTTTCCTAGATTTTTTCGAAAGACTTGAATTTTTTGTGATCTATTCTGTTCGTTTCACTTGAATTTTTGGAAGATTTGATTTTTTGTGAGCTTTTTGTCATCGTTTCACTTGAATTTTTGGAAGATTTGAATTTTTTGGGAGCCAGTTTCTTCGGCTTAAATTTCCACTCAAGAGCAAGACTCGGACTAATAACTTATATAGGGGAGGAGTTGTGTGTTGTTCGCGGAAGCTCCCCCATACCCCTCTTATAGAATCATTGCCGGTGATCGGACGGATGTGTAGGTCGGATTTCAAAATGGGATCACCAGCACTGATTCTATTAGAGGGGCATGAAGCCACTTGATTGCTATGCGGGGGCTGCCCAAAGTCCTGTCTTTCGGGTCGCTCGACGGTGCAAGTCGGAAAGGGTTCGGCAGCGGTTGTCGTTCCAATGCGTCGTCGCAGTGATATGGAAGGCAATCTACGGGTCAGCCCCTGTCTAGCTTTCGGGTCACTTTGGTACAAGTGATTTGCTATGTACTTTCCGCGAACCCTATCCACGTACTCGTTAGCTACGCGTTGGCTCTTACACGAGCGGAACGGAGAGATGCGGCCTTCACAGGGAGTTGGCCGGAGATAGTTCTGTTTTTGTGAATGGAGCCGCGTATAGCTTTTGAGTCGTTTGGGTAGGTGCCCCCCTCCAAGAGAATCAGTGCTGGGTATCTCGGATTTAAAATCTGAGCACTAGCGCTGATTCTATTGGAGGGGCGCATTAGGCCACCCGCTTTCTATGCGGGGCCTGTCCAGGATCGTGTCTTTTGTGTCAGTCGACGTTGCAAGTAGGAAAGGGTTCGACAGCGGTTGTCGTTCCAACGCATCGTCGCATTGACAAGAAACGCAATTTTTGGGTCAGCCCCCGTCTAGCTCCCGGGTCGCTTGGCACAAGCGATTTGCTCTGTCGCATGCTGCATTAAGATTTGAATTTTTTGTTTGCTATTCTCATTTTTGTTTCATTGGAAGATTCGAATTTTTTGCGATCTCCTCTTTTGTTTCCTTTGATTTTTTTTTGGAAGATTTTAATTTTTTGTGAGCCTACTCTCTTCGATTCACTTGAGTTTTTGGAAGAAATGGATTTTTTTGGTGAGCTATGTTCTTTCTTTTACTTGAAGTTTTGGAAAATTTGAATGTTTTGCTAGTTGTTCTTTTCGTTTCCCTTCGATTTTTTCGGAAGACCTGAATTTTTTGTGAGCTATTCTGTTCGTTTCACTTGAATTTTTTGAAGATTTGATTTTTTTGTGAGCTTTTTCCTCATCGTTTCACTTGAATTTTTGGAAGATTTGAATTGTTTGGGAGCCATTCTCAACGGCTCAAATTTCTACGGAAGAGAAAGACCCGGACTAATAACTTATATAGGGGAGTAGTAGTTCGCGGAAGCTCCCCCATGCCCCTCTAATAGAATCAGAGCTTGTGCGCGGACGGATGAGTAAGTCGGATTTAAAATCGGATCACTAGCACTGATTCTATTAGAGGGGCATGAAGCCACCTGATTGCTATGCGGGGGCTGCCCAAAGTCCTGTCTTTCGGGTCACTCAACGGTGCAAGTCGGAAAGTGTTCGGCAGCGGTTGTCGTTCGAATGTGTCGTCGCAGTGACATGGAAGGCAATCTTCGGGTCAGCCCCCGTCTAGCTTTCGGTTCGCTTTGGTACAAGCGATTTGCTATGTACTTTCCGCGAATCCTATCCGGGTACTCGTTAGCTATGCGTTGGTTCTTGCATGCGTGGAACGGAGAGATGCGGCCTTCACAGGGAGTTGGCCGGAGATAGTTCCGTTCTTGTGAATGGACCGGCGTATAGCTTCTGAGTCGTTTGGGTAGGTGCGGCCCTCCAAGAGAATCAGTGCTGGTGCTTGGACGGATTGGTAGCTCAGATATAAAATTTGAGCACTAGCACTGATTCTATTGGAGGGGCGCATTAGGGCACCCGTTTGCTATGCGGGGGCTGCCCATGCCCATGGTAGTGTCTTTTGTGTCACTCGACGGTGCAAGTTGGAAAGGGTTCGACAGCGGTTGACGTTCAAATGTTTCGTTGTAGTGACATGGAAGACAATTACTGGGTCAGCCCCCGTCTAGCTCTTGGGTCACTTTGCT
>BSBK01012939.1:0-53236 GCA_027943335.1 Chamaecyparis obtusa | reverse complement strand
CTGAAAGTTGTCAAAATAAAAAAACCCTCAAAAAAATAGGATAGGAAGGAGGTTTACTCAGAGGAAGAGTACAATCACAATGAGGAAGAAATGGATACTGAAGATGATGAGGGTAATCGCAAAATGGAAGCTGTAGAGATGCAGGAATAGGTCAAAGAGGAAAACCCCAAAATAATGCAGGACTTCTCGGGCTGCCTGTCAGTTAATCTCACTATTAGTGAGGAAAAAACTCCTCCTCCCCAATCCCCTACTGGTACTAATATTAAGAATCATGACCCTATTTCTGAAGACCACAATGCCAAATAGGGTACTAACCAGTCACCTATAAGGGTAAATGAAACTAAAGATGCCTTTGGGGGAATTTAATAGTCAGGATACTAGGAAAGGCAAAAAGGTCTACAGAAATTTCAACATCAATATTGTGCAAATGGAATAATTAGGGAGGCCGTTTACCCATAGATTCTGGAGGACAATGAAGGAAAAGTCCACAAGGAAGAGTTGATAGATCCAACACTAGTGGTTCTAAGTGATAAAGCCAGGGAAATGGATATGGACTTCCTCAACAACACCAAGAACAACATCTTGGATCAGTTTAGATCTTTTAAATGTCTCTACCACAAAATTGAGGACCTCAGAGAAAAAATTCAGAGCTCGAACAACAAGGAACACACCACAAAGAGAAAGCTAAGCCTGGAAACTAGGGTCCAACACCTGGAATCCAAAATGATAATCCTAGAAAATACCCTAAAGGGAATAGCGAGAAAAAATTCAATATCCTCAAATGTCCAATGAGAACTTGAAGTTTTTATAAAAAAAATAGAAGAGAAAATGGAAACCACGACTAATCAGAGTACTAGGGAGGATGAGAAGGAGCCCATTGAAGGATGAGGAAAAAGAACCATGGCAAGAATGAAGAAAAATAGGGATAAAATTGATACCCAAAGATCCAAGTTTAGAATGTGAAAGATATTGTTGACCTGATGGAGGCCCTCGAAAGCAATGCAGCTGTCATGCTTAGGAGCTTGGCATAACTAGCTCTAGTGCCTTTCTTTTTTTCCCTATTTTGACTGTCTCTTTATCTTTTCTTGCTTGGCCCTATCATGGCCTATTCCTTGGTTTTCTGAAACATTAAACTCTATATGTTTCATGCTTATCTTTTTTAAATTACTCTATTGTGGGTTTCAAGAACCCTGTAAAACCTATTTTACTTAATCAAATACACATTATTATATTAAATATAACTTATATCCAACACAAAGGGACCAATAGTTGAACACTAAAACATTTTAAAAATCTCACATATTTCATTAGAAAATACAAGGTATTTGTTGTGTTCACCTATTATATTTGTGATCAGACAAATTGCTAATATGAAATATTCTAATGCATATGCATTGCTACCCCAATAGTTGAACACCTAAGAATAAAATCTATACACTAAGATAACAATACTTGTTTAAGTGAACATATTATTTTATTAAGTGGGCATATTATTTTGTAAGTGACAAACATATAATAGATTACTATGATATTTTATTTGAGACAAAAAGTTACTTATTGAATTTATTTATGTGTTTTTAATATAACATTTATAGGTTCTCTTGTGTTCAAGTATTGGTCCATTTTTTATCAACATTTGGAAATTTTTTGATTTACATGTGGATTATTTAATTACAATATATAGTAAAAATATGTGGTAAGATTGGATAATATATTCACAAATTGGTGATCGACTATTAGACCTTGCACAACTACAAGTCCCTCTCCCCTATATGTTTACAAGAAGTATTGTAACAACAACATCATCAAAGCTTTACCAAAGTTAATTGTATGTATTCTTTTTAAAATCTTATTCTTTCATATATTTATTTTTCACATGAGTATTTTAATGGTTTTCTAATGTATGTGAATACAACATGCTCATATATATTTTTTGAGTAACTTAGTTATATTTATAAATAGTACTATTAATTTTAAAAATATTTCAATTATGTTTTTTAAATAATAAATTTTCAATATAATATTGTTTTGTCAAGAAAAGGAGTTCTCACACTCAGCACAACATTCTCTTTGAGGAAAAAGTGGATCGATACAACAAAATTCTTGTGCCCCAAGTGATTAAACAATCCCCAAAGTTTTTCTATGCTATAGAATTTCTCCTTCACCACGTTTACCATCACCCAGTTCAAAATTTAAATAGATTTCTCATTGAACTACAAAAACTTAGAGTGCATACTCCTATTTATGTAATCTCAGTCCCAATGCTTGTATGGAGCTTGAAAAAGTGGTTAAAAATAAAGTTTGACTTTAAACTTCTATGCTTTTAGTTGTGTGTTCTTTGTAAATGTTTGTATGCATCAATATGCTTAGGCTTTAGCCTTGAGGCACTTTTTTCTTTTAAATAATGCCGAACAAAAAAAGTGTTTTGTTATGAGATGGATAGATAGTGCTTTGGATGTAATCTTATTAAATTATCTAAAATATATATTTCATATTTTTTATATTGAGTTAATAGGGCCCCGATCTCAAAGAATATGTCATGTTAGTTCAAGGATCAAACAAAACTATAAATTTATTATTGATTATATTTTTATATAAAAGATGTTGAATATATTGTCTAAAAGTACTTATATTAAATTGACAATATAGGTAAAATTGACATGTGAGACTTGTTTTGGCAAGGGAATATGGCCATAATCAACTAGTCAAAAACGTATACATTAGTTAGCTTGAAGAAATTAATTACCAACTCTCTATGTGTAATAAAACATTAAATTCCTAATTCTTGTCTTGTAAAGGTATGATAATCATCATATGTGTGTGTGTGTGTGTGGGGCATGCGCGTGCACATCAGTAGACCCTATTTGTATCTATTAGAGGGAGGCTATGAAGCATGTGATCTCATGGACTTTTTCGACTAGATTGATGAGGTGTGGATTAAACTTTATGGAATAAGAATTTTAGTAACTATACATAATGAACTAAACAATTATCTAACAACATCTATAAGTGTGCATACAAAACTATTGATATACAATAAAATATCAATCAGAGAACTAAAATAGTCTTACCTATAATCTAAAATTAGAAGTAAACATCAATGCATCAACTTGTAAAAAGTTCTAAAAATTGCGTCTCCAAATTCTTAAAATATTTTACTTCATAAATCCTAATCTATTGTGTATAATGGTATGCAAATTTTGATAATTTTAACAAGTAATCTATACTAGATACCAAGAGACTATAAATCCTAAGACTATCCATCCACCTAAAGATTATATGCATGGATAGTCATTAGGATGTAATCTTACTATTATACAGAAATATATCTAGGTTAACAAACCAATATATGTATACTAGCCACCTAGGTTAAAATATTGATAATTTAAATAAGTAATATATACAAAACAATACCTAGGGTTTGTTAACTCTAAAATCAAATTAGAAAAGGTAGTTTATATTTTTATGTTTTCTAAAAAATGTTAAAGGGTAAGTGAAAAATCTTTGATGATTTGAAGTATCGATGGGAACATTGTGGAAGGTGTAGCTAGCAACATTTGCATGCCCTTATTCTAGTTTTATATTTGAAAGCATTTCTTTTAAAGGCCTACATCTTGGTCAACATACTCATTTGAAAATTTCTATGTTAAACATTTTGATTTTGGACATACCTTAATTGTGATGTTAATTATGTGAGTGTCACTTGACACTAGAGTTATTTGTTAACTAAGGTATGTCGTGTGATTTGAGTGCAAGAGCAAGTCCTAGAAGCTTCCTCGAGGGGGTATTCTAAGTGCCATCCTCTTGTCTTAGGACCTCTAAGTGAAGTCATACGTTACATTTTCGTGCATAAACTGAACCATGGTTTTTGGAGGGTTAAATAGGACCCTAGGGGGTAGTTTCATGCATTTTTAGGTAGCCCATTCCTTGTACCCATAGGTTAGGGGTAATTTTAGCATGGGAAAAGCCATATTTTGACCTTTTGCCCCCTCCAATAGTGCCCATTTAATCTTGAACGAATTTGCAACTTGCATCATGGACATAGAAGTACTTCCTAGGACCATCTTTATGAGGGTTGTGGAGAGTTGGTAGGGGGTCCCTTTTTAGTAGAACTTTTAGAGGGGTTTGGGTTGTTCACCCACTCTCTACCTTTAGAGACCACTAAACTTGGAGAAGGAGAAAGCAAGGGATAGAAGAAGGAGAAGGCTCAAAACCTCATCATTTTGCATTGGATCATAGGTTGGAGGATCTTGCTCTTCATTTCTCTCATTTTTGTTGTAGTAGTTGTATGTGTTGTGTATTTTTTCTTTGGCTCCCCATGGTTAGTCATGGAGGAAGCTTGCATTTCTTATTGTTGTGTTTTAGCTCCCCATGGTTGGTCATGGTGAGAGCAAGCATGTATTGTGTTTTTTCTTGTAATTGGATTTGGGGTTGTTTACTCTTGGATTCACTCACCCTTGGGAGGGAAGAGAAATCAAGAGGGGGTGTGGGAATGGAGGCAACTCCATGTGTAGAGTCTCCTCCATGTGTGGGGAAGGATGAAGCTTGGGTGAGTGATTTTCCCCAAGTAACCTTGCATATAGCCCATGAGGCATTGGGGGTTATAAGGAGGGAAGATTGGCCATGTGAGCCTTGTTATGATAATGTGCTTATTTGGGTCCATGTGTGGCCTTCTTTTGATATTGAGCATATTTGGGTCCATGTGTGGCCTTGTTTTCATGCAATGGTTATCTCCATGGGTTGTCCACCCACACCCCACAAAAGGAGTTCATGGGATTCCTTAGTTATACCCTTGAGGGAATTTTGGGTTCTTGCAATTGTATGTTTCTTGTGAGTGTTTGTATATGAGTGAATTTATCCTATTTGATGTTGTTTCCCCAAGCTTGGGGGTGGCCTCATGAGAGGCCTAGGATGGGAGGTGAGCTCCCATGGTCTTTCCCTTGCCTTGTATATATTTGCAGATTTGTGGAAGCTCAAGAGGAGCTATCATGGAGGTTTTCATCTTTTGGGTGGTTGTGAGAAGACAACCCATTCATTCCTTTGTGTAACGTCTCTTTGTATTTGGACTTCTATTGATGTAAAAGAGTTAATGTAATGTTTTTTTACTTGGAGCTATTGTGGAAGATGAAATAGATGAGAGACAGTCATTTCTTGATCTTTCATTGTATGGTATTATCCTTTGCAATGCTCTATTGTAACTATGAAGATGTAACTGTATTTGATGTATTTGTGTATGTATTGAAATGGATTCCTTAATGTTTATGATGAATTCTTGCATACGTTATAAAAGATCTCTCTCTCTCTCTCTCTCTCTCTCTCTCTCTCTCTCTCTCTCTCTCTCTCTCTCTCTCTCTCTCTCTCTCTCTCTCTCTCTCTCTCTCTCTCTCTCTCTCTCTCTCTCTCTCTCTCTCTCTCTCTATATATATATATATATATATAATATATATATTTGAAATTACTCTTTCTTTGCAAATGAGTTATCAACATTGATAGATTTTAATATTGTAACAAATCTATTATGATTCTAGATTTGGTTGATATAAGAATATTGTATTTCCTACAAGATGATTTAATTGTCATGATCATTGAAAATAATCTCTATATATGATTCATATCTCACTTTTAGTCCTTTCAATTGTAATGAAACATCTATGAAGGAATGAACAAAATAGTTATTTTGTTGATATCTCTATTGATTTGCAATCAAACCATATTTAATCCTTAATGATACACTATCAATTTTAAGACTATAGACTTCCTAATGCAATAAGGAAACTAATAAATGATAATGCTATTCTACTCATTGCTGTGAAGGAAATTGATAATGTTCTCATACATAAGTGAATTCATTTTCAAAGAAAAGTTGGCTTTCAACTCTCTGGAAATTGTATGGGAAAAGAATTCCCATACAATTCTCTTACCACAGTCATTTTATAATATTAATCTTGCCACCTCAATATGTTATAAACAAATAAAATAACATGGTATTATTTCCCCCATACCTTATTTAATATCCTCCCCAATACATGGCGCATGTGTAGGGATGAAAAGTCTTTGTAAAGTTTGAAACCAATTTCATTGGACAAGAAATTGTCCTTTTGCTATCATCTCTTACCTTTTTCTAAATGCTCTTACCTTTTAGTCTCCAAAACCTATGCATCCCTTTGCTAGCCCATGCCTAGCAATTAATTTAAAATGTGAATGGAGCTCCCTTGGACAAGAGTAAGTGGTGGGGACCCCACTGCCCACTTACTCCCCATGCCTCTCCTCTTTCCAAGTGCAGGTTTGGGCTCAGGCTTTTGGGGAAGTTTTGAAATTTTGAAATAAAATTTCTTCCCTCTCTTAAATTGTGCACCCCTCCCTTGTCCTTGTGATGGTAAGTGGAGTGAAGGGAAGATTTGATAGATTTCTAGGGTGCTAAGAGTAGGGAGATAGGCTAGTTGACTTGGTGGGATGTTTAGTTTAGTGAGTAGGGTGTTATGATAGCTTAGGTTGTTAATTAATTTATGTTATTAGGTTAATTTGTATTAATGTCATGTTAATAATATTAGTAGATGTTATTGAGCAATATTTTAAATATTTTGTTTTGCTATTTATGTATGAATTCATGTCATTTAAATTTATGACATATATATGATGTTAATGAATACATTATAGTATATTAACTAATTAATATATTATAATTATTAATTAATTTCATATATATAATTTAGTTTAAAATGTTGTATATTTATCATTATTTATTGTTTTCTTAAAAATTATTAATTAGTTAAAAAGTACATTAATTAGTTGGTATGTTGTAATTATAAATTGAATTAGTATACGTTCAATTAAAAATAGACATTGGTGTAAACGACAATTTAAATTTATATCCAATGCTATCGTAAACTGACAATTTAATTTTCATAATCATATTGGTATTGAATTGTACATTATTGGAAATGGTTAACCTATTTATAGAATTAAAGTTATTACATAAACATTTGATTCCTCTTAGATATCCTTTTTACTCGAAGATACCTATATGATTTTTTAGACTGACGATCGATGAATTGATCATCAAGATGTTTAACGAACTCTGATTATATTGAGTTCCAACTAGCATCCTATGGAAACAACCTTGTTGAGGTGTGACCACCTGTCTCTTTTGAGACGATGACATGTTCACTTTTGTCCCGCATCGTAAGCGTAGGAACTTTTTCACCTTTAAAAAAAATTTGTTGGTTGTGTTTTGACCCAAACTTTTGGGCATCACAGATGTAATCTTACTATTATACAAAATATATCTAGGTTAACAAACCAATATATGTATACTAGCCACCTAGGTTAAAATATTGATAATTTAAATAAGTAATATATACAAAACAATACCTAGGGTTGTTAACTCTAAAATCAAATTAGAAAAGGTAGTTTATATTTTAATTTTTCTAAAAAATGTTAAAGGGTAAGTGAAAAATCTTTGATGAGTTGAAGTATCGATGGGAACATTGTGGAAGGTGTAGCTAGCAACATTTGTATGCCCTTATTCTAATTTTATATTTGAAAGCATTTCTTTTAAAGGCCTACATCTCGGTCAACATACTCATTTGAAAATTTCTATGTTAAACGTTTTGATTTTTTTTGTTTAAGTACCTAATGAATAATGTAAAACTTGTCTATGATTAAACTATCAAACCATGTGAAGGTGGAGGGGAAAGTAAGATATATCCCTTTGAAGGCATATATTTGTGAACTAATGTGCCAATATAGCATTTCAAGTCTTCAGACGATATATATTTAAGGTTTCAAATATAATTTTGTCAATTATATTGGAGGAATAATGTTATTTTCTATTTGGTTACTCTATTTATCTTAAGAGGACAACCTAAACTTAACATTGGATTCTAGCAAAGAGAAAAAAAATCGTAGTAGTCATATGAGTGAATTTGTATGGCATCTTGATACCTCTCATATAAATTTTCAAACTATGAATATGTGAATGCTTCATGTAAGAAAGTAAAATGGTAAGTGCACTAAGTGGTGTACAAAAAGGGGGCTATAAGTGACCATGTTTTTTTTTGTATTTTTGTAGTTTTATATTTTTCATTTTTTATTTTTTTATGAATTCAAGTAAACCTGACCTTGGAAGATAAATTTGATAGTAATGCACTCAAAAATAGAAGATGTGAAAAGAACAATCTAATTGTAGTAATTGGAATCCAATTTTTAAAATACTAAAGTTTTAAAAAAATGGATAATATTAAGATGTTCAAATCCTATGCACACAAAAAATTATTCCTAATTGTTTTAGAAAAATATAACATAGTGTCTTGTGTGTGCATTAAAAAGTCATAGTTAATTTGTATTTTTAAAAATATTTTGGTTGAAATATAGTTAAGAATGAGAGCTACAAATTGTCTATGTTTTTTGTAATTTTTTGTTGACTATTTTTCTTTGATGATTTTTTCAAGTGCGTACATTTTGAAAATTAAATGCATGGTAATAGGAAAAAGATAAATTGCATCAAAATAATAAAAAATGAAAATATTTTTTTTATTATGATGTGTAAATAATCAAGTGCACAACAATAATATATATTTTTCTTAAAATTAGGTCAAGTAAATCAAAAGATATTAAAATAATAGTACACATATGTCTTTTAGAACTGGAGTGACACCGATAAAACAAAGTAAACTATAATATGTTGATATTTTCCAAAAAAGTAAAATTATATTGTAAGAAATATTAGAAGATGTGTCAAATTATGTTTGTACTTTTACAAATACCCAATCGATGATGTGTAAGCTTGATGATGATGAAGTTGAGAAGATAGTTGAGAAGAACAAAACACGTGAAAAGGGAAGGAAATGGAGGGAAATGAAGCTTCCAAGGAGAAACCTTGTTATTTTAAGCCTATTAAATATCCTTTTCCTTGGCTATGTAATTTATGAAACCTAGGCCCAATCAAGTTATTTGAATTTAAAGTAAGGAATTCATGTAAGGGGTGTTTTTCAATTTTTTTGGGGTGGGTGGTTACTTTTTTTGCGCACCATCTTGTTGCACTTACTTGAAAAACTACCAAATAGACTATTGATTAGAATAAAATAGTGTATGATGAAAGTACCCAAAATATAAATTGATTCTATCATTATATGAAAGGTATGGAACTTAGCAACCTTTGATATGGGCACCTAAATGACATGCTAGAGGATATTCCCTATAAAATCAAAATTTTCCATGCTTGATGGTAGTCAATAGTTATGGCAACATAGTACCACATGAAATCAAACATTTGCATTAGATTGAAAGGAAAATATGCATGCAAAGTCATTATGATGAAAATTAAATCATTTTTATTCTAAGAGAAACCCCCAAAATATAATTTTTATAGTTTCTCAATCTAGAAAAATTTTAAAGCCACCAAAAAATGAAATTGGTAGCTAGTTGTAATGGAAAACAAATTGAAATAAAATGAAATTTTCCCACTAAAAGAGGAGGACTAGTAATTAAATATCTATTCCATCTCACTTATAAAACCACAATGTCCACAATCTGACCCTTATGGATACTAATTAGATAATATAATAAAAATATCTTAAATTACTAATCAGTTTATTTTATTAATTTAGAAGAAGTATTCAACTTTAATCCCCCTTTGACTTTCATTACACTTACACATATGCATGTAAATTAAGGATTCTAATCAAAGCGTGAACATATATAAACACCATAAAGATTATTCCACTAAGGATTGTAAATCATATGTATGCGCATTATCAAAATCATGAGCTTAATAAGTAGCTAGGAAAGCACAATATAATACACGGAATCAACTTGAAAATACATTATATCATTCTTATGACATGGTAATAAGATAACGATGAATAAAAATGGGAGAAAATCCTGAAGAATTTAAATTAATTTAAGCTTTAATTTAAAATAATAATATTTAAAATGATTTGATTCAAAAATATCAACGAAATTAATTCCTTAAGTTAAATCATAGATGGTGTAACATGATTTGATACCACGAATCTATGTAATAAAGGAATCTTCCTATAGAAATATATAGGACTAAATTAATGATCGAAATGATAAATATTGGGTAACAATATAGTAAACAACTCATACTAGTTAAGTTAAATTGCTATATTTATAAATAAGTGATGAAATTAATGTGGAATATTATGGTACTTGGATTTAGGTTTTGATATAGAATATTTGTGATAAATGGTACTTCAAGACTTGTCCTTATATCTTATCCTTTGTGCTATATTAAATGACACCTATTAAACTATAAATTTTAATATAGATTTCTTTGTGTCATTTTTATACTTGTTGAAGTGACCTTGATGGCAACACATTTGATCTTTGTCAATGGATTCAATGCTTTGAAAATTAAATAATCAACATCCTCTTTTTCTATATGATTCTTTTCTTCCTTATTGGAAATTTGTATCTAAGCACTATTGGTATTGACGAGCATCTTTAGGTTTTGTTATACAAGGATATTTTACTTAGTCAAACCCATAGGTCTAATTTAATGGTGTTCTAATGATCAAATACATGCCAAGAAATCATGTAGTATGCATAGTCAATATAACTATTGATGTCCTACTAATACAAAACTCTTCTAATAACATTGGAACATGTAGAAAATCTATCTTTATGTTATAATGATTAAAATTTTATCTATTCATACAACATCTTATACATAAATCTTAATGGTCCACACTTATGTTGGTGAGTAATAGTAAGCATGAAGAAGATGGCTTGAACGTCATTTAAAATTTGAATTTAAAAATTAAGGCTTTTTTTCCACAGTCATTTATATAACTTAGATGATGAAAAAGATAAAATTATAGATGAAGTCAAGATTTTAAGAATAGATGAAAGTAAGATCAAATTAGGTTATCTATCAATTACCAACATTAATTGAAAAATATTTTATTTAACAAATAAACCAAAAAGAATTAAAAATTAAACATAATTACTAATTGTGCATTCATTACTAGTAAAATAACATTCATTTGTTTCTTCTTGAACATCACTTAACTAATATAATTTTAATTTTTTGGAAAATTGAGTATATAATAAAATACCAATAGATAAATGTGAAACACAAGTTTTGATTTAGAGTTGAATGAAAGGTGAGTTTAGCTATGTCTAGTCAAAAGATTGAGTTACAATAAAAAAATATTTGCTTCTTCACAATGAAGAATATGCAATGGATTCTTGCAAAGAATCCTTATACTTTATAAATAATTACCTGTTTTTCATTTTTTACAAACATTTTTTTGTTTGTTTGATATTTATAAAACATTATAAATGTATAAATCTCATTTTTTTCTTCTCTTTTATTGGCTATCTATAATTTTCTTCCAATTCTTAAATCAGAAATGTTAAAAAACTATTCTCTATAAAGAACCAATAAAAAATCAAAATATTATGAAAAAATTTTAAAATAAAAATTTAAAGGTTATTGACTTTATAAACATTAGAAATCTAATTTAATATTTTGGTGACACAGTTTCCCATACAAATTAATGCTAAAAGAAGACTGATTTGAAAACATGAATGATGCTTAATTATGAAGTGTCAATCACAAAAAAAAATATTATGAAAAAAATTTAAAATAAAAATACTTTACAAACATTAAAAAACTTATTTAATTTGTTTTTTGGTTCATACAGTTTTCCATACAAATTAATGTTAAAAGGAGACTGATATGAAAACAGTATTCCCTACCCTGTAGATATTGGGGACTAATAAAAAGTTATCAATACATTCCCCACCGTATCCTTTCCCATCACAAAACAACGTCAATATCTCCACAATTTTCAATATTCAAAGCTCACTTGTATTGTCTTCCAAAATTAACATATTTCCAAAAGATGGATACAAAATTAAATTGTCCATTCAAAAACAAATTTCCTAAATCCTTTACACCAAAAAACCTAATGTCGTCACTTAAATTTCATTAAAAAATGGGGTGCTTCAAAATATTTCTCACCAATCCCTTCCAAATCACCAACCCCATCCAAATCGCGAGACATGGTCAATCTATCTCTATCTCTCGTTTTCAATATAATGCAATGACGTGGGAAAGGATTCAGTTTTTCCACACCACACCCCATACTTTTCTTCCGAGAAACTTCCTTGGACGGACCACAACAACCTATGCTACGTTTAAAACGTGTTTGTTGTTTCATTTCATCACCACAATCTTGCCTTTGCATTCATTAAATCGCTATGGCTTTTACATATATACTCCGTCATCTGATATATATTATTTATCTGATCTTGGTCATAATCGTGGTGCCTCTGCAGTAGGACCCAAATTGTGCAACTGGAGCAGAAATGCAGGCGATTGCTAATGTAGATCAGCCTGGAAATGATCTAGACCATCGAAAATTGATAAAGGAAACAATGTGCGACCAGTTATGCCTTTATAATTGCTCATGCACCATGGTCAGCTATGCCAATCTTGCCAACGAGGAACACTGTTGGATGAAGGTAATGCCTCTGGGATCGAGCAAGAAAGACAACGCACAAATTGCTTTGGTAAAAGTCGAGAATGCTGTTCCCGTCATGTCCTAAAAAGAGAAAAAGGAGGGAAAGGACCTAATGGTTACTGGTATAATCCTTATGGTTTGTTCCCTTGTCTATGTAGCAAGTTTGTTACTAATTTGGTTGTATATATGCCGACCCATGCTCATAGACTTGCACGGGCATCATAAGGTTAATCACGTAAGATTGAAATCATTCATTTATAAAGAGATGGAGGTTGCAACTAGAGGCTTCACCCATGAAATGGGCAAGCGTGGCTTCAGGAAAGTCTACAACGGCGTCTTATCTGACAGACGAGCTATAGCTGTGAAGAAAATTGATAATCAACGCACTAACGGAGAACAAAGAGATGTTGAAAAGGAGTTCAGAATAGAGATGGGTATGGTTGGGGAAAGCCATAAAAAATATCTTGTTCATCTTTATGTTTATTGTGGTGAGGGCTCACATAGGATTTTGGTGTATGAGTATATGTAAATGAAAAAGAAAAGAAAGAAGATTCGAATAAGCAGAGACAAAAATAAGTTACATAGGTATTTATCATGGTTCTGCAAACTTTCCTACGTCCACACTTAACCAGGGGAATTCTTTAGTAATTATAGATTACAATATATAAAGCAAGGTATAACAAATTGTATATAAATACATCTCTAATTTGACTCTTGAATATCTAATATTGTAAGTTGAATAGATAAAGTCAATTGGAGGGAAACCAAGAATAACTATTGGACTTCACATACCCAACAATCTCCCACTTGAAGACCAACCACTGCTGTAACAAATCATTCCCCTACTCTGATCCCTATTATCACTTGCTAGAAATGTCAAGAGAAGCTCAACAAAACTTAAACTTCTCTTGTGTAACAACCATTGTGAGAGCATTAGTTTAATTCACATTAGTGTCAATCTTGACAACTTGAAGATTGCCTTCTTCAACCACATGCCAAATATAGGGATAACACAAGTCAATATGCTTATAATGACATTGGGATGTATGATGTTTAGTCATAAATATTGCATTGTTTCTATTACAAAATATAATATAATCTGATTATTTTAGTCCCAATTCTTGGAGCAAAAGTTGTAACCATACCATCTCCTTTCCCCCCTTGGTGAGAGCCATGTATTCAGCCTCTACGTATGATTGTGCAACTATATGTTGTAATTTATAACCCCAACTAATAACTACCCCGAGAAATGTGATCTTCGTTTATCTAAATCTCCACCAAGATCTGAATCTACAAATCCATGCAATTGTGCCTTATCTTGCCCATAACATAAAGAAAAGTCAGAAGTATCTTTAACATACCTTAGGATCCATTTAACAGCCTCCCAATGAGGATTACCATGACTACTCATAAATTTTCTTACTACTCCCACTACATGCACAATATCCAGACGAGTAGAAATTATAGCATACATGATACTCCCAACAATAGATATATAATGAATGTTTGTCATGAAGTCTTGATCCTCTGGTGTTTTAGGACAAAAATCAGAAGACAAAAAAATGAGAAGATAGAGGAATACAAACTGGCTTAGCTTCTAACATACCAAATATGTCCAATACCTTTTCAATGTATTTCTCTTTAGATAACCAAATTTTTTTCTTTTGTCTACCCCTTAAAATGGTCACCCCAAGTATTCTCTTGGCTGCCCTCAAATCCTTCATGGAAAATCTAGTAGCTAGTTGGTTTTTTAGCACATGAGAAACCCTCATGCTAGTGTCAATTACTAGCATATCATCCAACTAAAGTACAAGTATGAAAAATTCACCATTAGGCAATCATTTAAAATAAACACATGGATTCGCTTCAGAGCATTCAAATTGATGCTCAATATAAACTGATAAAATTCTAGATACCTATCTTGGGGCTTGCTTAATCCGATACAAGCTCTGCTTCAACTTCTAATAAAGATATTCCTAATTCTTTTTAACAAAACCTTCTGATTGCATCATGCATAATTCCCCATCAAAATCACCATGTAGAAAAGAGATCTTTGTTAGAATGATTTTAGAATGACTAAGAGGGGGGGTGAATCAGTTATCCTCAAGTCCAGATTTACTAATTAAACTTTTCAACAAACTTAGATCTAATCAATAAATCACTTGGTCTCTATAGACTATATCAGCAACATAAAACTTTTATTCCATTGTCCAAAAGTAATCAACTTGTTCTTCATAAAACTTTCAACAACATTCACACAAGTATAATACTGTGATTTAACGTGGAAACCCAATTTGGGAAAAACCACCAGTAACATGCTACTAATTTTCACTATTCTGAAGTGAGATCTCTGAGAAGCCAACCTGGTCAAAGGGTTACAACACATAGTGTTAGGTGTGACCCTATTAAAGGATTTAATCACCCTGTTAAGAGTGGCCTAATTAGAGGGCTTAAGAAAATTCCCTTAGAATGTCACCTTTATTAAAGGGTTTACAAAATGACTGTTAAGTCAACCTTGATTAAAGGATTTTGACTGATACAATGGTTAGAAAGTAACAACAAGTTCTAATCTAAAATATACAACTCACTTTGCAAGTACAGACCCACTACGCTCCAATGCTAATTTACTAAGTGGCCTTCATTACCTTCTCCATCTCTGATCTACTCAGAAATCTCATCAAGCAATCACCTCAACTCTATTCATCTCTTCACAGCGCTTCTTAGCCTTCTTCTTAGGTTTGTAAGTCAATAACATCAACCTTTTTCTACACTTTTCATAACCTCACAATTAGGTCATCCTTATACCTATTTGATCAGGTACATAAATCTTTTGCCACTTAATCTCTTACATAGATCTTAAAGATTTAGGTTAGATTCATTAAATCTTTCCATCATATTGTTCCCCTTCTTTTCTTTATAGATACAACTCCACACTTCTCCTTGAATCCATAGGAAAATAGTTTACCATGCATTAAAAGCTTCAAGTCATTCATTAATAATTTCAACCCATTTTATATATCCCAAGAATTGAACTATGTCAGCTAGGATTCTTAATTCCTTAACAAGCTATAAAATACTAACACTCGGTCAATATTGTGTTAATCTAGTTGGTCATCACTAGATATCTCGATCATCGCTAAAAATTTCCTTCTTGGAAAATATTGTCTTCCCCCGGTTAATTAGATGTTGGTCGACAATTACTGATGCTTGGTCAACACTAAATTTTCTCAGCTTATACTGGCACTCGGTCAACACTAGCATCATTCGACTTAAACTAAATTTCTTCTCTTTTTCTCAGTTAAGCATATGCTTCAAATATATTGACTTATTCACTTAGTGTTAAAGATAAACAACATATTACATTGTCAATACGCCAACTAATCAAGTACCCATTGAATTATTACATAACTCAACCTTTCTTTAGGTTCTCTTGTTATCTCCTCTTTTCAAATCTTGTTGATCAATCAAAAGATATGTTACTCTAGTAGATAGAAATTGTCTTAACAGTTAAGGTTTTACATCAATGGAAATATAATAATTGTTTCAATTGTAGTTTCCAATAATCTCCATCTTTGGCATTGATGGAAACACCACATGTTTTACTATACAATCCGAAAATATGTAATGAAGCAACTTCAGTCAACTCCCTATGTATATTAGATCTTCAATAATATCCTTAGCTTCATTCAAATTCTCAGCCAAGCTCCCTCTTGGATAGATTTTACTCTTTATTTATTCATCATTTTACTCTCTCTCTCTCTCTCTCTCTCTCTCTCTCTCTCTCTCTCTCTCTCTCTCTCTCTCTCTCTCTCTCTCTCTAATTTTATCAAGTTTACAAAATCTTGCTCTCAAGTTTACTTTTGACAAATCCTTCTGAATCTATCTACAGTCTTCTACTAAATTTCTCCTCCTTTGACAACAATGTCAAAGACATTCATCTTCATCATTTAGATATCTTCTTGTCAGTTTTGTGAATTTTATTACTCCTTATGTCATCTTGCTTATGACCAATCAACATCTTTTCTTTGCTTTTCACAACTCTAGGAAACTACCTAAAGTACATTACCTCATTTGCATCAATTTTTTAGATATTTTGATTTATACCATTTGATGCAATTCTTCTATATGCTACTAGGTAGCCTCAGGTAGGGGATTCACCCCTAATATACCTCTACGATATTCATGAGAATATTTGCGTAATTCTTTTGTGATATATATATATATATATATATATATATATATATATATATATATATATATATATATATATATATATATATATATATATATATATATATATATATATATATATATATATATATATATATATATATATATATATATATATATATATATATATGCTAATTGTTCCTTTGTGTTCACATATTCCAATCTCACTTCTTTGTCTTGAACTAGCTCTCTTAAGTAATGATACTTGATATCAATATGCTTAGTCTTAGTGTGCATGAATGGATTGTTTGATATGTTGATGGCACTTGTTTTATCATAGAAAATAAAAACTAGATCACTAATTTCCTCCTTCATACCTTTTAGCAATTTCTTAATCCACACTAAATTTGAACAATTGACTACTATTGCTACATATTAAGTTTATACTATAGATTGGGAAATATAGTTTTGTTTCTTTCTTATCCAAGAGATTAATATATTTCATAGAAATAATGCACCACCACTTCTCCTCTTTGTGTCATCTACATTTCTTGCCCAATCTGCCTCAGTGTAAACTTTCAGTTCAAACTTGTCATTCTTCTTGTAATACAATCCATAGTCCTTTGATCCTTTTAGATATATCAATATCCTTTTTACTGCCATCATGTGACTCTCTTTAGAATTTGTAGAAAATTTTGCAACAATCCCAATTTCTAGGAAAATATCCAGTCTTTTATGGACAACATATTGTAGCTTTCCAATCAAAGATCCATACAAGGTTCGATTTACTTTGTTTGTATAATTATTTTTTGATAATTTTTGTCCAGTAGCCATGGGTGTAGTTCTTTCTCTAGAATCTTCCATACCAAAAGTTTTCACTATCTCCTTGACATAATTAGATTGAGTAATAGAGATACCTTTGTTCATCTGATAAACTTGCAAACCAACAAAGAATTTGATGTCACCAAACATAGATATTTCAAATTTAGTTTTCATTTCATTTGAAAATGTTTGACATAGGGCATCTTGTCCTCCAAATATAATATCATCAA
Organism: Chamaecyparis obtusa; assembly: GCA_027943335.1. NCBI lineage: Eukaryota > Viridiplantae > Streptophyta > Pinopsida > Cupressales > Cupressaceae > Chamaecyparis > Chamaecyparis obtusa. Next base: position 35,520 of record BSBK01012939.1, on the reverse strand, counting down.
CAAAGATTTCAGATAACAATATCCCTTTACCTTTTTTAGTCTTCAAATACAGATTATTATTATTATTATTTTTCCTTCCAAATCTAATCTTTATCAAATGATTGTGCACTCTCATACCATTCTCTAGGGGCTTGCTTCAATCCATACAGTGACTTATGTAGCTCACAAACCATGTTCTTCTTGCTTGGGTCAATAAATCATTTTGGTTATTCAATGTATACTTCTTTTTTGAGTATTCCATTCACAAATGCAGATTTTACATCCATTTGATACACTTTGAAACCTTTCAAAGATGCATATGCAAGTAAAGTCCTTACTCCTTCCAATCTTGCAATTGGAGAAAATGTCTCCCCATAGTCAATGCCTTCTTCATGTGCATATACCTTGCATACAAGTCTAGGGTATGTGCAAGATCATGAGGGGCCAAAAAGTGCCAATGTTAGTTCAAAACATTAACAATGTAGTTGACGACTTTGTTTTCATCCAAATTTGACAAAATAAAAAGGGTATCTGAAGGAGATTATCAGCTTTCTATCGATATAATTGTTGTCCAACTTTGAATTCAGTAAGTAATTATTAGTTATTTTCTAATTGAGCTACCTCTAAAGTGCTGATTTATATACTGATTGAAAAATGACTATAACTTTTAGATGGTATAACATTTTTGAAATCCAAAAATGCATCACATTCTATGCTTCGCCTACTATAAGGAAATTTTTTTTTTTGAATTTTGTAAAGTTTTGAATGAGTTAAGGTGGTCAGACGCGGGAGTTTTTATTCGGAAAATGTTGTAGCAAAAAATTCATAATTAATTATTTTTTTGGAATAAAATTACAAAAAAATATGCATCACATCCAGGCATGAGTCTACTACTTATATATAAAATCTTATAATAAAATATTATCATTTGATTGTGATTAAGGTGGTCAGACATATACCTACTTCTTATTTTTTTCCTAAAATTTTTGTACTATTGCATTGAAATCTATACTTTTCACCAATCGTACTAACTTTTTCTCAAAAAGGCCTAGTAGTTTAGAAACTACATTTAATTTTCTATAGATTCTATTGTTACAACTTTTTGATATTAGGTTCATAGCTAGTTGAAATTGTCACGTCAAGTTGACTAACCTTGATTTGCTGATTTTTCATTGCCACTTAAGGGCATAGTTTGGCCCCTCATGATCTTGCACATACCCTCTATCTTTTTTTCTAGTGACTTCTCCATATTCATTTATCTTATTTATGAATACACATTTTTTTCCATTAACATTCTTTTCTTTTGGTCTCAGCACTAGTGTTTGGAAGTTTTATTCTTTTCTATCTTCTTTATTTCCTCATTCATGGCTTGTATCCAATCTTCATTCTCTAGAGCATCTTTTACTATCTTAGGCTCAAGATCACATAACAAACATGTTTGATCTTTCAACTTACTTCTTGTCATGACTCCGGTTCCTTTATCTCAAATGATTTATTCTAGTTTATGATGTCTTCTCACATACTGTGCCAATATAGGCTTAGATCTTCTTTCTACTTGTTCTTGATCTTCAGGTTCCTCTTGTAGATTATTTGCCTCCTCTTTTGATTGCTTGGCAGCATCCCTCTGATGCTCAAAATTTTCTTTTTGTAGCTTGGTAGGTTCATGTTGTTTCTCGACATCTAGTTTAGGTACATTACTAGCCTCTCCTTCTTCCATGTATACAAAATATTTGTAATCTTCAGGTTCTTTCTTGCAATCAACTTCATTCTTTTCTACATATTCATCAACTCTAACATTTTCACTTTCCACAACTTGATTAGTATTAGAATTCAATCATGCTTGTAAGATTTTGTCTTAGTGGAATATCTTGGTAATATGCCTTCATCAATTTTAGCATCAAGTTTTCCATTCATATTGTCTTTTAGTATATAACATTTTCTTCCAAAGACTTTAAAGTATTTCACATTAGGTACATATCTATACCATAACTCAAATGGTGTAGCATGTGTACGTTTCTTGATTTATACTCAATTCAAGGTATAAATAGTTGTGCTTACAGCTTTTCTCCAGTGTTTTTGTGTAACATTCTTCTCTATCATCAGTGTTCTAGCACAATCTGTAATTGATTTGTTTCTTCTTTCTGTTATACTATTCTGTGGAAGTGTCCTAGGTGAAGACATTTGTCTCTTTATTCCTCTATCATTGTAGAATATATTGAACTCATTTTATATGAACTCTCCTCCTATGTTAGATCTCAAATATTTCAATCTTTAGCCTATTTCATTCTCAACTTTTTCCAAATAGCACTTAAACAACCGAAAGACATCATATTTATCTTTTAGAAGCATCACAGTCATCATTCTAGAATAGTCATCAACAAATAGAAGAAAATATTTATCACTACAGTAGCTTTGCACACCAATAGATCCACAAACACTAGTATGAACTAATTCCAAAATATTATCAGAAGTATATGTCTTTCTCTTGAAACTAGACTTTGTCATTTTTCCCAATTGACATTGTTTACACATCACACTATCAAGTTTCTTCAATCTTGGTAAACCTCTAACTTTCTTGATATTACTAATATTTACCAAATTGTCAAAGTTCACATGACACAACCTCTTATGCCATAACCATACATCATCAAATTGTGAAAACAAACATGTTTCTTTATATACGTCTAGATAGAACAAATTACCTCTTATCTATTCTCCACTTCTAATTAGTTCACCAGTGGCATCAAATATTTTATCCTTCTTCTAATGAAATTCAACTCGGTTACCAGTAAAGTTCAACTATGCAACACTCAGTAAACTATAGTTGAGACCTTCAACCCAATAATAATTGTCACATCTGATCTTATCAGTTAATCTTATTGATCATTTTCTTTACACATGACATGGTGCATCATTATAAAAATTAACACTTCTACCTTTGTAATGACTTAGGGTTTCAAACTTACTTTTATCACCAGTCATGTGATGTGAGGAACCACTATCAAAAATCCATTTATCACCTTTACTCATATATGAAATAAGTGTAGTTTTTTCATCTTCATCAAAATTATCTTTCATAGCAACATAAACAACTTCTATGTCACAAGTATCAGATTCACTAGTTTCCCTTTTAGTTTTCTCTTCAACGATATAACAAGATTTCTTACCTCCAAATTTATGGTCCTTGTACCTTTTTTAATCTTTTTCACTTCTTTTTTCTTTATATTTTCTTTCTATTCTTTCATCCTTGTCATTCTTGTCAGACCATCTTACTCCAATATGGCCAACTTTGTTACATGAAAAACATATTATAAGAAGTTTGCCTTTGAATTTTTGTTTTCCTCTCAATAGCCTTCTAGCCATAAGTGTCTCAAGATCATGTAGATCATCATCAAAAGTATCACTATCACTTTTGTTGTTACTTTCATTGTTCAAACATCTTTCTTTTTCTTTCTTAAACTAATGAAGAACCATTTGAGACTTGAATACAGATTCAACATTATGAGTAGTCAAATTATCAAAGTTAGACAACTCAAAAGTAGTAAGCCTACCAATAAGACTTTCCAAAGTTAGGACATTACCAAGATTAAATCTTGATTCTTGTATTGCAGAAACTCTAATAGAATATATCGGAAGTAGGGTTCTCAACACTTTACGAATAAAATTTTCATCATCCATGTTTCCATTAGCTCCTCTAATAGAATTTACTACCTCTTTAACTCTACCACAATACTAAAAAATGTTTTCACCTTCTTACATTTTCATTTCACCAAACTTACCTCTCAAACTTTCAAATTTGGCTCTCATCACATTTGTATCCCCACCATAGATAGATGCTTGTGTGTCCCACATTTTCTTTGCATTAGTACAATCCTTGATTTCTTGAAATTGAGGATAGCTTAGCGAAGATTCAATCTCCAACATTTCCTGATTGTTTTCTTTTTTTTCTCTCATCTCCTTGGCCATCATAGGTACAGTAGGTGGTACATAATCATTTTCCACATAGATTTTTTCCAAATCACCAATACCAGCTAAGCACAATTTCATCGAACTCTTCCATGCAGGGAAGTTCTCCTTCATCTTTGGTACCTCCTTTCAGTACATCTTGATCATTAGATTCAAGAACCTTTAAACATTCCCCTTACAAGCACCAATAGTTCTAATACCAATTGTTAGAATGATTTTAGAATAATTGAGAGGGAGGCTAAATGATGAAGGGTGCTCCCCTTAATGCCACAAACACATAACAGAAATAGAGAAACAACAACAATAATATGCAAGAACAGAAAATTTGCTTCTTATTATCTCCACAAATGTGGAATTACAAACTTTCAGAATTACAATATGCAAAGCCACATGGGCATTCCCTTACAATATTCTTTAGGACAAAGCCTCGAATCAATACCCAGATCTACTACCCAGAACTATTCTGAACTACCTAAGACAATAATACAGCCTTCCTTATATAGGCAATTTTTCACCGCCTGGGAAGGTTCCAGAATTTTAGCCAATAAGGCCGACCAACTTAGAATTATTTTATTTTAGATTTTATTACATCATAGTCGGCTCAAGATAACCTTTGAAACCTGAACAAAAATTTTGAAGAAAATTATTTTCTGCCATTTCAGGTGGCCCAACTTCCGAAGACCATAAGTCATCACCAGTTGACTCGCTCGGCTATTATAACCCCATTTCAGAAATGCCACGAAGCGCTCTACAAGCTTGACCCGCGCAAGCGCCCATCACCCAAATTTTTGACCTCATCCGGGGCCTCTAAAGCCTTCAAAACTGAGTTCAAAGTTTCTGTACCTTGCTGCCAATACCGAAAATCTTCAATATCTTCCAATATACACTTGATCTGGCAATGAAACTTTACTGGCAGACTTATATGACCAAAATGAACCTCCAAGAAAGAAATAAGATCATTCTGAGCACATACGAAAATTACCAAAAGTAGTAACTTTCCATAAATAGCAGCTCTGCACAAAATAACCCTTATTGAATACAAACATAAAAATATTTTTGGGTGATGCAAGATTGCTCTTACACCCAGGATGCTCCTGCATCAGACACCTGGGGTAATTTGAGAAGTGACCTTGTCACGACTCAGGTGTGCAGAGGAAAACCAAGATGGCTAACCTCCTCCTTTGTCAGCCATGATGAATCTTCAATAGGTCATCCTTTCCATTTGACCAAATATTCTTCATATGTCATGTTCCTTGTGCTTCTGCCAACACGATTGTCCAGTATATCTTCGATGTCCTTAGTGTCTAAACTAGTTGCTGGAATACTCCACTGTGCTGCTGTGATCTCATCTTCAACACCTCCTTCATGATACTCTGTCAGATCTGAAATGTTAAACACTGGTGAAATATTTAGCTCAGTAGGTAATTCTACCTCATATGCATTTCCTGAATCATGTTTCTTTGGTATCCTACATGGTTCAAACTTCTTCATTTTCAGCTTGTTATATGTACCAACTAGAAACCGCTCCTTCCGCAAATGAACCATGACTTCATCACCAACCTGAAATTCCTTATACCTCCTTTTCTCATCTGCCTTAGCCTTATACTGTGCATTCATCTTGGTAATATGCTTCCTCACCTCCTCGTGGATGTTCTTCAAGTGTTCTGCAAAATCCTCAACTTCAGCACTACTTATTTCTCCTTTATCTATCTTCCTCAATTCAGATGCATTTCTTGGACTACTTCCATATACAATCTGGAATGGTGATTTACCAGTGCTTCTATTGACAGAATTATTGTATGCAAATTCCGCCTGTGATAAAATTAAATCCCATCCTGTTCGCTTATCTCCAACCAAACATCTCAGCAAATTTCCCAAGCTCCTATTCACCACCTCTGTCTGTCCATCAGTCTATGGATGATGTGATGAACTAAACTTCAAATCTGTCTTCAACTTCTTCCACAATGTACGCCAGAAATATCCAACAAACTTAGTGTCCCAATCTGAAACTATGGTCTTTGGCAAACCATGAAGTCTCACTACTTCTCTGAAAAACAATTCTGCTACATGAACAGCATCATTAGTCTTCTTGCAGGGAATAAAATGTGCCATCTTTGAAAATCTATCAACTACCACAAAAATTGAATCGTGTCCCCGCTGTGTCCTCGGTAAACCAAGAACAAAGTCCATGCTGATATCCTCCCAAGGCTTCTCTGGTACAGATAATGGCCGATACAACCCTGTATTCTACTTCACTCCTTTTACCATCTGACATACTCTGCAACTCTGTACAAACTTCTTCACATCTTGTTGCAACTGTGGCCAATAATAATTCTCACTAACCAAACCAAGGGTTTTGTCACGACCAAAATGTCCAGCCAATCCTCCGCTATGCTTCTCCTTGATGAGATTCTCCCTCATAGAACTTCATGGAATGCACAACTGACTCCCTCTGAATAGCATATCATCCTGGATGATGAAATCCAACCATTTTGTCCTGTCTAGAGTAACAGGTTCTGTACAAGCTTTCCAAGCTTCAACAAAATTAGGATCCTCTGGATATAAATTCTTGAGTTCCTTGAACCCAACCACTTCAATCTACATTTTTGTCATCAATAGTTGCCTTCTGCTAAGAGCATCTACAACCCTATTAGACTTTCCACTCCTGTGTTTCAAAACAAATGTATAACTCTGCAAAAACTCAACCCATTTCAAATGCCTTTGATTCAATTTTCCTTGACTATTCAAATATTGCAAAGCTTGATGATCAGTATACAAAACAAACTCTTTAGGAAGTAGATAATGTCTCCACTTCTTTAATGCCTGAACTATAGCATAAAATTCTTGATCATAAATAGAATATTTCCTCTTGGCATCATTTAACTTCTCACTGAAATAAGCAACATGTTTACCTTCTTGGCTCATAACAGCTCCTATTGCAGTACCACTAGCATCACAATCTACTTGAAACACCTTATTGAAATCTGGAAGTGCTAAAACAGGTTGTTCTGTAACTTTTTGTTTCAATAATTGAAAACTCTTTTCTACTCCTTTAGTCCACTTAAACTCTTTTCTATCCCCTCTCATTGTTTCAGTCAAGGGTCCACAAATACTGCTAAAATTTCTGATAAACTTTCTTTAAAAGCTAGCTAGACTATGAAAAGATCTTACCTCAGTAGCACTCCTTGGAGTGGGCCATTCAAGGATAGCCTGTACCTTCTTTGGGTCCATTTTTAGAGCTTCTACTGAAACTACAAATCCCAAATACACTAACTCTTTCTTCACAAAACTGCACTTCTTCAAATTAATCAACAATTTCTCTTCTCTCAACTTCTCAAATACCATACGAATATGCATCATATGCTCATCCAATGTCTTACTAAAGATCAAAATATCATCTAGGTAAACAATGACAAACTTACCCAGAAATTCTTACAGAACCTCGTTCATGAGCCGCATGAAAGTGCTCGGTGCATTGGTTAGCCCAAAAGGCATGACTAACCACTCATATAGTCCTTCCTTTGTCTTGAAGGCAGTCTTCCATTCATCTCCTTCTCTGATCCGAATCTGGTGATATCCACTCTTCAGATCTATCTTTGAGAAATACACAGCTCCACTCAAACAGTCCATAATATCATCCATTCGTGGCAATGGAAACCTATACTTGATTGTGATCTTGTTTATTGCTCTAGAATCTATACACATCCTCCATTCTCCATTCTTCTTTGGTGCTAATACCACTGGTACAGCACAGGGACTCAGACTCTCACGGATCAATCCTTTCTGTAACAGTTCATGTACTTATCTGTTCAACTCCTCAGTTTTTGCAGGTGTCATTCTGTGTGCTGCCTTATTTGGAAAACTCACTCCTAGGATCAAGTCCATCTGATGATTGATCTTCCTGACTGGTGGTAATCCATCAGGCACGTTATCGGATACAATATCCTGAAACTCATTCAACAAATCTGCAACTTCTACAGGAACATCTTCTACTTTCTCTTTACCAGCTTTTGGAATTAAAGCAAAACATACATGCTCATGCCTCATACCATCTAGGAAATTTCTTCCATCAACAAAAGTTATCCTTGCATTACCACATACCTTTTCTTCAGTCTCCTTCAATGGTTTTAGCTTATGCCGCACTCCATCCTTTGTTAGGGAATAGGTATTCGCACGACCATCATGTACAGCACATCTGTCAAACTGCCATGGTCTACCCAACAACATATGACATGCATCCATAGATATGATATCACACAATACCTCATCTTGGTATCTGCCAATCTTGAACTTCACCAGGCATTGTTCATTGACCATGACCTTGTGGTCATCCTGTACCCAGGCAATCCGATATGGATGTGGGTGTTTCTATCTCTTGAGCTTCAACTTTGTCACCATCTCTTCTGACACCAAATTGTCAGTGCTCCCACTATCAATGAGCACATCACAACATTTACCTTCACACTTGCACCTGGTGTGAAACAGGCTCCTCCTTTGCTCAGGTTCATTCTCACCACTCAACAGGACTCTTCTGTTAATCAACGTTTCTCCTCTTTCAGCATCTTCAGAATTTGATGATCTGGCATCTTCATCTACATGTGCAACTCTGGCCTGGCCTTCATTTCTTCTGTCTGTTCTGCCTTGGCACTGAGGACATTCAAATGCCCTATGACCTTCTTCTCCACAGTGAAAACATGTTCCACGGAAGCCTCCTCTTCTAGATCCTTGTCCTCTTCCTCTTCCTCTCTGATCTCTATTATTCTGATCCTAGAAGCAATTGGAATTATTTCCACGCTGATTCTGACTGCTACTGGCCTCATCCTTCTTTTTTAGATCTTCATTTCGGCCACCATATGACCGTCCACCGCGACCTCTTCCGTTTTGTCTGCTCTCGAACTTCTTGTTCAGCTTTTCCTCTACTTTTAGGGCAAATTGGTATGCCTCCTCAATACTGCTCATTCGAACCAGATTCAACTCCTCCTGAATGCTTGGCCTTAACCCATTAAGGTATCGGGCAACTTTCTCCTTATCAGCTTCTGCATGGCCTGTTCTGATGAGGAGTCGATAGAACTCCTCTGTATACTCCTGAACAGATCTTCCTGCTTGCTTCAAACTTTGCATTTTCTTTAGTAGATCAAGCTCATAATCAACAAGAATGGACTGTCGCTTCAATTTATCCACCATCTGATCCCATCTTGTGATTTTATCTTTCCCTCTTCTATTTCACTCCAATTGAATTTCTTGCCACCAGATTTTTGCATGACCTTTCAGTCTGGCCTTCGCAAATTTGACCCTATCAGGATCCTCAACATCTTCATACTCAAAATATTCCTCACATTCGTTGATCCAGTCGATCAATTCCTCTGGGTTAAGATTTCCAAAAAATGTAGGAACCTCAATCTTAGGTCTTTTCCCAATCTTGGAAATGGCCCGAAAAAGTCTTTCTTCCTCCTGGTTCACAATTTCGACTTCTCCTTCTTGATATTCTTGTTCGGCTTCATCCTCGCTTTCATCTCTGACATTAAGATTCATTCCTCTGTGAATCTCTTCTTACAATGCTCGCACTTGTCTCTGCAACTCTCTAACCTCAGGTGTTACAACACCAGCTCTTCTGCCACGTTCCCTTCGTGGAGGCATTTTCACGATGCGCGCTGAAACCCTAACCACGGTCCTGGTGCAAACTGCCTCACAGTCAGTGATCTATTTACACATTCAAGAACTCCTGCTCTGATACCACCTGATGAAGGGTGCTCCCCTTAATGCCACAAACACATAACAGAAATAGAGAAACAACAACAATAATATACAAGAACAGAAAATTGGCTTCTTATTATCTCCACAAATGTGGAATTACAAACTTTCAGAATTACAATATGCAAAGCCACATGGGCATTCCCTTACAATATTCTTTAGGACAAAGCCTCGAATCAATACCCAGATCTACTACCCAGAACTATTCTAAACTGCCTAAGACAATAATACAGCCTTCCTTATATAGGCAATTTTCCACCGCCTGGGAAGGTTCCAGAATTTTAGCCAATAAGGCCGACCAACTTAGAATTATTTTATTTTACATTTTATTACATCATAGTCAGCTCAAGATAACCTTTGAAACCCGAACAAAAATTTTGAAGAAAATTATTTTCTGCCATTTTAGGTGGCCCAACTTCCGAAGACCATAAGTCATCACCAGTTGACCCGCTCGGCTATTATAACCCCATTTCAGAAACGCCACGAAGCGCTCTACAGGCTTGACCAACGCAAGCACCTGTCACCCAAATTTTTGACCTCATCTGGGGCCTCTAAAGCCTTCAAAACTGAGTTTAAAGTTTCTGTACCTTGCTGCCAATACTGAAAATCTTCAATATCTTCCAATATACACTTGATCTGGCAATGAAACTTTACTGGCAGACTTATATGACCAAAATGAACCTCCAAGAAAGAAATAAGATCATTCTGAGCACATACGAAAATTACCAAAAATAGTAACTTTCCATAAATAGTAGCTCTGCACAAAATAGCCCTTATTGAATACAAAAACAGAAATATTTTTGGGTGATGCAAGATTGCTCTTACACCCAGGATGCTCCTGCATCACTAAATTATTTATCCTCAAGTCTAGATGTACCAATTGAAATTTTAAATTTTTCAACAAACTTGGATCTAATCAACAATTCACTTGGTCTCTATAGAATATATCAAAAATGTAAAATTTGTAGTCTACTCTCCAAAAGTAATCAACTTGTACAATATAAAAATTTCAACAACATTAACACATGTATAACACCAAGATTTAATGTGGAAACCCAATTTGAGAAAAACCACCAATAACATGCTACTAAATTTTACTCTTCTGAAGTGAGCTCAGTGAGAAGCCAACCCTCTTAAAGGTTTACAACACACATTGTTAGGTATAACCATGTTAAAGGATTTAGTCACCCTATTAAGAGTGGCCTAGTTCGAGGACTTAAGAACATTCCATTAGAATGTCACCTTGATTAAAGGATTTTGACTGATATAATGCATATAAAATATACAAATAAATTTTCAAGTAGAGATCTACTATGCTCCAATGTTGATTTACTGACTATCCTTCATTGCCATCTCCATCTCTGATCTACTTAGAAATCTCTTCAAGCAATTACCTCAACTTTGTTCCTAGCTCTTCACATATCTTCTTAGCCTTCTGCTTAGGTTCGTCAGTGAATAAAATTATCCTTTTCCATACTTTTCATAACCTCACAATTACGTCACCCTTATACCTCCTAGATTAGGTAGACTAATCTTTTGTCATTTAATCTCTTCCATAGATATTAGGTTTAGGTCAAATTCATCAAATCCTTCAATCATCTTTTCCTCCTTACTTTCCTTCTACATAAAACTCCAAACTTATCCTTGAATCCATAAGAAAATGGTTTATCATGTATTAAATGCTCCATAGAATTCATTGATAATTTCAACATGTTTTACATATCCCAAGAATTCAACTATTTCGGTTGGGATTCTTAATTCCTTCACAAACTATAAATTAGTGACACTCGGCCAATATTGTGTTCATCTACTTGGTCATCATTGTATATCTCAGTCATCACTAAATTTTTCCTTCTCAGAAAATACTATCTTCTCTCAGTTAATTATTTTTTACTCAAAAATTACTGATCCTTGGTCCACACTAAATTTTCTCCATTTATACTAGCACTCGTTCGACACTAGCATCACTCTGCTTAAACTAAGTTTCTTCTATTTTTCTCGGTTAAGCCTATGTTTCAAATCTATTGACTTCTTCACTTAGTCTTAAAGATAAACATCACATTACCTTGTCAATGTTCCAACTAATCATGTACACATTGAAGTATCACATAACTCAACCTTTCCTTAGGTTCTCTTGTTATCTCCTTTTTTCAAATCCTCTTCATCAATAAAAAGATATGGTACACTCTAGATAGAAAATTACTTACCAGTTAAGGTTTGGCATCAATGACAATATAAAAATTGTTTCAATTATAGTTTTCAAAAGTCTTAACATCCAATTATTCAAGCTTCAGATCCCATGTTGCAACCAAGCCTAAAATGACTTGAATGGTAGTCATTTTTACCACTAAAGAAAATATCTCAATTACATCGAAACCTTGTTGGTGACCATAACCTTTGACTACCAACCTAGCCTAATAATGAATCTGGCCTCCACTCTCTTCTTTCAGTTTGTAAACCCATTTATTTCTTAGAGCATTCTGATTGGGTGGTAAGGGTACCAAGTCCTAAGTCTAGTTTGTCAATAAAAAATCATTTTTCTCATGAATTGGAGGCTTTACAAGCAACCTTGTAGTTTTCAGGCTCAATTTGATCAGACATCAACATTGAGGGATCTACTTCTTTAGAAAAAAATAACTCATAGTCTAAAAATTTTGATGGTAGTCTTTTTTGTCGGTTAGACCTCCTCAATCTTGGAGCAACATCACTATGCTTCTACAATCCCATTTTGTTACCATGACAAGAAGAAGGATTAAAATCCCAATTCCCTATCTTTTATGTTCTTTGAAATCTATACTATCATGTTGAACACATTTATTTACACCCAATTCATATCGTACTTGATTTATAGATGTTGAATGAAGCATCCCTTATTTTTGTGTTTTGTTATAACCATGGCTTGTGCCTGATTGTGTAATCTCTATGATGTATGATACAACTCATGTAGCATCCAATGTTTATGTAATCTAATCCTTGTTGGTAGAAGGAAGTCTATCCTTTCCATCAAACCTATCAGCCCTACGACTAGCACAAGGTGTGAGTGGTGCTTCATTCACCGTTGGCATCCCCGGCACCATTTTTTATGAGTGGTGATTGACATCATTGTGTGTGAGTACATTTTGGATGGGATTATTTATATCCCATTCATGATTAACACTATTCCCATGGGTAGAATATTTCCATCTTGGTATGGACTGAATTGTATCTCCATCATGTGCGACCAAGTAAACATTGTGCACTATCCCCTTGTATCATCTTAAAATGGAAGCACTTCCATGTTAATAGAATTTAGCCCTCTGAGTAAGTGGTTTTGGGTCATCTTGAATGCCTTGAATTTATCTTTTCTTTGATCTAGCTTTCTCCCCACTTTTCACTTCTTTTTTGCACTTGATTTCTTCATTCTAGGTAAAATTAGGGTTAGGATCTCAAGGATTCTCCTTAATTTCCCTCTTCCATGGCTCTACTTTCTAGGTAGGACTTAGAAATAGGTCCTCCTAGCCTTCATCATAGTCATCATAGTATTTTATGCCTCTCCCTAGAATTCTATCCCTTTCTGGTATCATTTTTTAGGTCTCCAGGCATCCCCAGGACCTCCTGTCCTAGTTCTGACTAGATATGGGCCTAGGGTCAAATTTGAGGTTGATTCTGACTAAGTTAGGATTGAGCTCAAACCTAACTAGGTCATTCCCAACCTATATTTTTCCCCCCTCTTTCAAATTTCTAAACTCCTTAATTTTTGGGCTTCGGGTTTTCAGCACATTTCTTTTCCTGCCTCCGGGTTGGCCATTTTGGGTTTTGGGATGGTAAATCCTCTAATTGCATTTAATCTAGGTATATTTTCTAAAGGTTAGTACCTAATTGGGATTTAATTCTCCAAGGTTTCCCATGTAGAGGATTGTGCCTATTTCACTATAAAAGGACACCTTCCTCTCTCATTTTACCCATCAAGTTTTGTGAGAACATCTCTCAATCAAGTTTTCATGCTCAATTTTTCTCAAGCTCTCAAGGTGATCAAGCAAAAATTTCATCAAGCATTTTTAAGGAAGCATTCAAGTCCTCTTCTCCATCCAAGTTCTCCATTGAAGATCAAGGATTCAAGCATTCAAGCCATTGAAGGGATTTGGTTCAAGTATTCAAGATTCATTATTCAAACCCTAGATCTAGCCATCATGGTGGTGTGAACTTCCTTCAAGATCCATTTCATTCTTCCCTCAAGGTGGATTCCAAGCATACAATCATGGAGGTTTGATTTACATTTGTTGATCTTATATTTAAGCTTTCATATTAACATACTTAATTACATTTTAAATACAATTGCATATCTATTGAATGTCATAGCTTCATTGTTAGATCTACTTCTACTACTTGCTAGCATTCTCCATTTCAATGTCAATATTAAGGTTGATTCCAAGCTAGGGTTTGACCAAGGCAAACCCCCAAAACAAACAATAAAAACCCTCTTTTTCTTGTAGGTGCAAAATTTTGGATCTGAGAGTGGATTTGGATACCCTTTTCGACAAAATTCTGAGATCTGCGAACAAAGTCAGAATTGGCCTTCAAATAAAGAATCTAGCCTACGACCTTTTATGAGGGTCAAAGTCAACCTGAGCTCATCTTTGAGAAATATTTCTGGTTTTTCTTTGTCTCAGCATTTCCAGTCTAGAACAAGTTGCAAAATTTCCCAAAAGTACACACAAACATAAAAAATTGGCATTTTCCAAATCTGCCCTAATTTGAGGTTAGTACTTGTATTTCAATTATTTCAGATTTCAAATACCATTCCTTCATAGGGAAATATAAGGTTTTTCTTCCTCTTTCATAATTTCCATAGATTGATTTGATTGTGCATTAGCCTTTTGGTTGATCAAATTGGATCTCTCCTTTGGGAATTTGGATTTGGAGGTGGATCTCATATTTCCCCATACATTACATTTGAATAGAGGTGATTCCATTTTTACTCTATTAGTTTTGGTGAACCCAACACACTTACCCCTTTCTTTTGTGGAATTAGATGCCCTATTGTGTTTGTGGTGTTCAATTTCCTTTTCATGCTTATGCATTTGGATATATCTAGCTCTATTTTCTATATTCGCTATCATGATGCACAAGTTGTTTCAAGTGTTTTTCAAGTGCCTTATTGGTAGGGATGATAATCCTCCTATTTGGGATGAACCTTTGGATTTGGATGTTGATTACTCTCTTCCTCATGAAACTATTTTGGATGATCCCTTCGATAAAGACATTGATTTATCCCCTCCTCTTGAAGAATATTTGATATACGAGGGTGATTTATTAATACATTATGGAAACTCTTTTCCTAAAACACACTCCCCTTATGCGAACATTTTAGTGAAAGAAGATGATATTATAGATTCTTTACCTCTATTTGAGAATCCTTCTAGTGATGAGGCATTAGTGGAGAATGATATGAATTCCCTTAATGCTCTCCCTTTTAGTGATGATCCTATGGAGAATCAAGATCTTACCTCATCTCCTCCTAGGATGTCCTCTTTTCTCCCTTCTTTTTAATCTATTTGTAGTGTTGAGACAACTAAAATGGTTTATCCTAAACCCTTGTTAACTGTCAAAGGTTGCCCTTGCATTAATGTCAAGGGAAAACCTATGGAGTCTTTAAATGATTAAGATTCTATAGCTCACACATATCATACAAGGAATAACCCTCAACCTAATCCAGTGGTTTCTACTTTGCTGCCACCTTCTCAACCTATTCTTCTTGCTCCACCTCATCTTCCTAGCAAGGAGTATGATTTGATAAACCAACTGCAAAATACTCCTGCCAAGATTTCTTTATGGGAGCTTCTTCAAACTTCACCTACCTACTATGAAACCTTGCAAAAAGCTCTAGTAACTCTTCCTACTCCACCTCCTAATCAAGAGAACATCAATAACTTCTTACAATGCATGCATGCTACCTCAAGTCCTAATGATATTGTATTTACTCAAAAAGATTTACCTTCTAAAGAAGTTCGAAATCAATATGATGCTCTTATGGTTTCTATTTCTATCAATAAAAGTATCATTCATAGGACCTTGATTGATAATGGATCTAGGCTTAATGTTTGTAGCATGGACATGCTCAAAGTGATTAATGCCAATCTTTCAACTATTCAACCTAACAATGTTCCTATACATGGCTTTGATAATATTGCTAAGAAAACTTTAGGAATCATTACCTTACCTATCAAAGTAGGACCGGTCATCTTGAATAAACCTATTCATGTTATTCCTAGACCTCTCAATTGTAATCTTCTTTTGGGTAGACCTTGGTTGCATGAGATGCATGTCATTCCTTCCACCCTTCATCATAAAGTCAAGTTTATACATAACAACAAGATGTATTTGCTTCATACTGATGATGCACCTAATCTTTGTCTGAATATTCAAACCCACACTACTCCTACTCCTAATAGTAATCCTTCTTCCTCTAATGATCTTCCTTGCAATGATTGGGGAACCTTGGATTTTAATCCTACCTTTATTAGAGAGTATAAGGTTAATGATCTTGCTTTTATGAAGAAACAAAGAGAGTTTGAACAATGAGTTTTTGCTTCTACTTCTAATACCCTTCATAATAACTTTGTCACTGCTTCTACCCACAATGAATCTATCAAATCTACTAAGGATTATATTGTGACTATTGAGGTTTCATTGACTCCTTCTGATATGGCTTCTTGTTATGGTCCTGGTTATCATTTCCTAGTTAAACAAGGATTTAATGGCCAAGGATGTGGTAAACATAAATAGGGAATTCAAATGCCCTTACACATTGGGGGGCATGAGCATTCTTATGGATTAGGATTTAATCGTCGATAACAAATCAATGTTAACATCTCAAATAACACTTCAAAACAGGATGAAACTGTGAAGGAATTTGACCGAGAAGTTCTTTTGCATAAACTCCTTCATGCTAAGATGATTACTAGACCTAAACACAAAAAGAAACTTAGTCCACACTTGAAGACTCTTCCTTTTTGTTTATATCATAGATTTCATGATCACTCTACTAATGAATGTCAAGCTTTACATTATAAGATTAGGCAACTCATTGATAGTAAGGTTATTTATATATCATATGGTAATGAGTTGTATTTCAATCATGTTTTATCTAAATAACATTTATGTTCCTATTATGGAGCTCCACATTATGTAAACAATGGTAGCCTAATACCTGGGGGCTCTTTGTCTTGCATAGTGTTGTGAGTGATATAATAGGTCCCCTTTCATCTTTGTTCCTACACTTGGGGGGCAAGGATGTCATCTCTTTCATTTTTGTCTTTGTAGGATTCACCTCTTTCCTTGGTTAAGTAGTATCTATCTATTATGTGATATCCAATTACACATGAACATTTTGGATTGCATTGAAGATCTTTTTCCTTGATCACAACCGATTTCATTGTTTGACATTGGGTTTCCATGGTTGATATATATCTCTCACCTTGGAAACTGAACAGTGTGCTATCCCTCACAAGGGTTACTTTTTCACTTCTTGCATGATATTTCTTTGCATTCATCCCTTCCATGGCCTCATAGGAGCTATGACCTTCCTGGCTTGGACTAGGTGTTGTTTGTGGATATTGTCTTAATATTGAAGAAGGCTTTATCCTTGTTCTTTTCTTTCCTTAACATGTCAAAATAGTATGTTTTTTCCATATTAAGGAGGGGGGCATATATACGGTCTCCCTTGTTCTATATTATGCATTTCTTTTCTAACCTTTTTTTTTGTAGCATGCTAAATCTCGGAAGGTAACGCACATAAGTTGCTAAATCCTAAGGAGACACGCATTTCATATTCATAGTGATTCAAGAAGGTGAATCTATGGATATTCTGAAAGCCATTAGAAGATGCATTATAATTGCAAGCACAGTTTATGGGTGAACCTATTGGGCTCTCCCTCTAGGGTGATTCATGGTAAGGTGGGCATCTTACTAGGTGAGTTAATCACTCTTTTCCCTTTCTCTCTTTTTTTCTTTCATGCTAGTAGAATAGGATCATGAAGCTATGTTATTTATAGTGTTTCTCTTATCTTTCTTATGTAATCATTTATTCTTTTATGATAGCTTTCCAAATATGATATTAGTATGAGAAATATTTCTTAGCAAGGTTTCTTATGGTAATTAATTTGGGTTATTTAGTACTAACCCTTGTTCTTTTTCCATCCTCGTGCGTGTATGTTGAGTTAGAATCCTTAGTTTGGGGTCTTGTGTCCTTAGCTAAGTGTTATTTTATCTCTTTGTGAATTCACTTGGATCTTCTCTTTCTTCTCCTTTACCAAGAGTTTGCATCAAGTCCGTACTCTTGCTAAAGTGGGGGCTTAATTTATCATCTTAAAATGGAAGCACTTCCATGTTAAGAGAATTTATCCCTCTGAGTAATTGTTTTGGGGTCATCTTGAATGCCTTGAATTGATCTTTTCTTTGATTTGGCTTTCTCCCACTTTCCACTTCTTTTCTGCACTTGATTTCTTCATTCTAGGTGAAATTAGGGTTAGGATCTCGAGGATTCTCCTTAATTTCCCCTTTCCATGGGTAGGACTTAGAAATAGGTCCTCCTAGCCTTCATCATAGTCATCATAGGATTTTATGCCTCTCCCTAGCATTTTGTCCCTTTCTGGTATCATTTCTAGGTCTCCGGGTACCCTCGGGACCTCCTATCCTAGTTCTGACTTGATCTAGGCCCAGGGTCAAATTCAAGGTTGATCCTGACTAGGTCAAGATCGAGCTTGAACTTTACTAGGTTAGGATCTAGCTCAAACCTAACTAGGTTGGTCCCAACCTTGATTTTTCCCCCCTCTTTCAAATTTCCAAATTCCTTGATTTTCGGGCATCGGGTTGTCAGGATATTTATTTTCCTACCTCCAAGTTGGCCATTTCGGATTTCAGGATGGTAAATCCTCTAATTTCATTTAGTCTAGGTATATTTTATCAAGGCTAGGACCTAATTGGGATTTAATTCTCCAAGGTGGCCCCTCTAGAGGATTGTGCCCTAATTCACTATAAAAGGACGCCTTCCTCTCTCATTTTATCCATCAAGTTTTGTGAGAACATCCCTCGATCAAGTTTTCATGCTCAATTTCTCTCAAGCTCTCAAGGTGATCAAGAAAGCATTTCATCAAGAGTTTTCAAGGAAGCATTCAAGTCCTCTTCTCGATCCAAGTTCTCCATTGAAGATCAAGGATTCAAGCATTCAAGCCATTGAAGGGATTTGGTTCAAGCATTCAAGATTCATGTCATTCAAACCCTAGATCTAGCTATCATGGTGGTGTGAACTTCCTTCAAGATCCTTTTGTTCATCTTCAAGATCCATTTCATTCTTCTGTCAAGGTGGATTCCAAACATAATTTCATGGAGGTTTGATTTACATTAGTTGATCTTATGTTCAAGCTTTCATATTAACATACTTGATTACATTTCAAATAAAATTGCATATGTATTGAATGTCATAGCTTCATTGTTAGATCTACCTCTACTATTTGCTAGCATTCTCCATTTCAATTTCAATATTAAGGTTGATTCCAAACTAGGGTTTGACCAAGGCAAACCCTCCAAACAAAAAACAAAAACCCTCTTTTCCTTGCAGGTCTAGGTGCAAAATTTTGGATCTAAGAGTGGATTTGGATACCCTTTTCGAAAAAATTCTAAGATCTACAAAAAAATTCAGAATCGGCCTTCAAATAAAGAATCTATCCTTTGACCTTTTATGAGGGTCAAAGTTGACCTAAGCTCATCTTAGAGAAAGATTTATGGGTTTTTTTTGCCTCCGCATTTCTAGTCCAGAACAGGTTGCAGAATTGTCCAAAAGTACACACAAACATTAGAAATTGGCATTTTCTAGGTCTACCCTAATTTGAGGTTAGTACTTATATTTCAGTTATTTCAGATTTCAAACACCATTCCTTCATAGGGAAATATAAGGTTTTTCTTCCTCTTTCATACTTTCCATAGATTGATTTGATTGTGCATTAGCCTTTTGGTTGATCAAATTTGATCTCTCCTTTGGGAATTTGGATTTGGAAGTGGATCTCATATTTCCCCATATATTACATTTGAATAGAGGTGATTCCATTTTTACCCTATTCACCCCTATGAAAATGCTTCTTTGATAGTGGTGGATTCATTGAAACTATCCATTAGTCCTTTCTCTATAAAGTCTTCAAGGATTGATGAGAATGAAGTATGGCTATGATGATTTGGAATCATATTCAATGATCTCTCAAGAGGTGAACTTATGTTTTCCTTTGACCATGTGTGCAGAGAGGAGACCTCAGCAATATCATTTCCATATTCCTTTGCACCAACATTTCACATGCTTCTTCAAGAGGGAAATGTAACAAGGGTAGGAACTAACACCATTGTAGGTGAAAAAATATTTGTGGGAGATGCTTCCTGTAAATTATCACCATGAGCCCTCTGTAATGAGTTACTTTAAAATATAGATATATGTATATATTATTTTTCTTATGTTTCTTTTGTTTTTCGGGGTGGAAATGTCTTTTCATTGAAGATAACATCTCTACTTTGTAGAATATTCTTTCCCACTGAATCCCAAATTTGAAAAACACACTGATCTTCATCATAACCCATGAAGATACTAGCCTAAGATTTGAAATCTAGCTTTGTCCTCTTTTCCTTTGGGACATACACAAAATATTCACACCCAAATACATGAATGTGAATATATAAAATTAATTTTCCCAACCATTTTTTTTCTTGGATACTGAAATCCAACTGTGGTGAAGGACTATGATTGATGAGATAGATCACCGTATTACATGCCTTAGCCTAAAATTATTTTCCCAATCCAGCATAAGAAATCATACACCCGACTCTCTCTAGTATAGTTATGCTTAACCTCTCATCTACTCCATTCTCTTGAGGAGTAAAAGGAACAACCTTAATCCTATGAATACCATTATCTACACAAAAATAATTAAATTCCATGAAGAAAAAATCTCCTCCATTATCATTTTTTAGGTACAAAATCTTGTGCCCAATCTGATTTTTAGTAAGATCCTTAAATGTTTTGAACTTAGAGAAAAAATATGATTTCTTAGAAAGAATATAAATCTAGACTTTCCTTGTGAAATCATCTAGAAAGTTAAAAAAATAATTAGATCCTCCAATAGAGGTTTCCTGAGTGGGTCCAAAAACGTCTAGATGAACCAGCTCCAAAGGTGTGCCTTTCTTCTCACTACCAGTATCTAGAAAGTTGACCTCCTTCTATTCACCATAGAAAAAATGCTCACAAAAATCTAAATTAATAAATTTCAAACCCAGGAATTATTTCATTTTGAACAGAACGTCAAGAGCCTTCTTGCTCTTGTGGTCGATCATTTGGTTCAAAATCTCTGAGGTGTTATCTGTTATTATCATAACATTTCCTACCTCATTGTTATTTTCTCAAATATAGAGACTAAAAATTCTATCTCCTTTTGAAACTACCATCAATCCCTTAGTTAATTTCTAAGTATCAGGATTGAAGAAGGTATGGCAGCCTTGAGTATGAATTTGAGATTCAATAGAAATAAGATTTCTCTATAATTTAGGAACATGACATACATCCTTTAGTAACCATCTTCCACCACCTTTTAATGATAAAGAAACATCACCTTTTCCAATAGTTTAACAAGCTTTATTGTCACCCAAATATACACTTCCAAATTTACCTTCTTGGTAATCTGTGAAATCCTATGTGTAGGAAGAGGCATAGAAGGAGGCACCGGAATCACAAACCCATCAATTTGAAGTGTTGTCACATGTTTAGAGTATTAAAATATCAGAATCATCTTTTTCATAAGTGGTATTAGCTTTATTTTTCCTTACTCATTCTTGTGCCTTTTTTAAGAGCAACAATTCTTCTTTGAATGACTCGATTTTCCACAAAACCAAGAATCCCCATTTATGCCCTTCAAATTTGATCTTTTTATAGATTTCAATCTCCTTTTATTGTTGAATTTTTTTCCTCTTTCATGGATACTTCCTCTTTTTTTAGTACTCACAGTTCCATTAAGGATTCACCAAATAATTAAGGTGTTTTGCAATGATTCCACCTTCCTTCATTTTCAGTTTATACAACCTCCTTATGATGGATACCTTATTTCCAACAGATGCTATTGTATATGTAGCTATAAGATTCTCCTATATTACCTTTGTTTTTATTTAAATTGTGATATTAAAAATAACATCACCATATAGAACAAGAAAAATTATTTCCCTTGCCTTCTTGTCTAAAGTATCCAAGACTTAACCTTCACCAAATTTATTTTCTTTTCCCTCAAAGAAAGCAAAAGATCTTATTGAAATAGCAATGACTCCATTTGAACTTTCCATAGACAGAAATCCTTCCCTAAGAATTTTTTCACCTTCAAATCTTCCATAATTGTGAAATTTCAAAAACTACATTCTGATTAGAAACATTACCTTTCTCTCATACCAATTGTAAATGAAAAAGAAAGAAAGAATATGTGAATCAGCCTCAAAAAATTATCCAAATTCAACAGATCAAAATATCCTCCTAGATGAAACATTCAATGCTAAGATAGTTGACTTTGGGATCTCCAAATAGATTAGTGTAGAACAAATAAGAATGTTTACTATGGATTGGGGCACCGTTATGTACAATACACCTTAATAAAAAAAGAGTATGGAGGTTACGATGAAAGTGGATGTGTATAGCTTTAGAATGGTGCTATTGGAAATTGTTTGTTCCAAGAAATTATTTGATTTGAATGTTGATGGAGACATCTAAAGAAGGTCTGCAACATACACAATAAGATGAGGGAAGACTCAACAGAGGGGAGTCTACCACAATGTCATTCGGTCAATGATGAAAGCTCCAATACACATCACCCTACAATTTCAATCCATCCACAAATGAAATATCCAAGAAAAAGATTCTTAAAATATAGACTTTGTCTTCAAAATGATCTAAGACCAATTCAAACTTAGAGACTATGGCATCCAATTCAAACACCAATCCATAACAACCTTTACAATCAAACAGCATTAGTAATTTACTATCCAAACACGTTGACAATACATTCTTTGTACTTTAGTATTCTTCCAAATCACTACAACCATCTAACTTTGAACTCCAAACTAGAATTCATCCCAACACAATCTCTAGTTCATCCACTCACTCACAGAAAGCACATAGAGATTCTACCCTATGACACACATACTCTTTAGCTCGCAGCCCATTCCTACAAATGGCCATAGAAAGAGTATGATATATCCTTCCTACTCGCTCTACACCATGTTCTTTCCCCTTCACATGATGGATGCACGACGAGGAGGCACAGTTCTACAAAATGGTGCCCATCGGCCCTTAAACAATCTCAAAGCCTAGTTGCAGGGACTTCTCCTCACACACAAAAATTTTTTGAAGTTTATTTCATCCAAAAAGAATAGATAAACAATACGATCCTCCAAAATAATTCTAAGATTAAAACATTTAAGTAAAATAGACAAGAATAGAGACCAAGAGAAATTGCAGAAAAGACACCATTATTGTTTTTTCATTCATTCACCAAGACATGAATTCTTTTCCAAAAACTCTCTAATTGCTCTAACTATGCTCATAATCGATTTGGAGGGATTAAATACCAATCCCGAATAGTTACTAACTATTTTTCAAAATTAAACCTGTAGGTTGTTTTATTAAACAATATTCTCTTACAAACAAGTTTATGACCCAACCAAAGAAAACATGGCTTACAAATGGACCCAAAATGTGTCTTTATTACATTAATTAATACTATACTATGCCCTAGTATAGCTTCTCCCATAGCATACACCCGGGGGTAAATTTCTCTCAAGTCCTCTTGCAGACCAATTCTTGTAGGTCCCCCCCTTGCCTCAGAATCTTTGTTTCTAGCATCCAACTGGCCTCTGAATTTTGAAGGCCCTTTCACTTGACCAAATACTCCATGTGCACTTTGTGTATTTTCCTTGTTTCTTCTCTATTGTTGATGATACATTCCATATGTGGCTTCTCCTTGGAAGGAAACTTCTGAATCCATTCATTTGGTTCAAGTGTTGTCTTTGTTGCACCAACTTCTTCATCTAAAACCTTATATAATGTGAGATCGGAGACATTAAATATAGCTTAAATAGTCACAACTAGAGGTAATGTGATCTTGTAGGAATTTTCTCTATACTTTTGCAGAATCTCATGTCACCAAAAATTCATCATCAGCTTTGTATGACTACCCCAAGATAACTGATCATTGTTTAAGTGTACCATGACCAAGTCGCCAATTTAGAACTACACATTCCTTCACTTCAAATATACCTTAGCCTTCACCTTAAGGCTATTTTTATGCAACATTTTCTTCATGTGCTTATGCACTTCAACCATTGTTTCAATAAAATCTTTCCCATGTCCACTCCTCTTCTCCAAACCTTCCATATTCTTGAGTTCAAAGACTCCTCTTGGATTTCTCACATAAACAACTTCAAAAGAAATCATGCCCGTGCTTCTATTCACAAAATCATTGTACGTAAACTCTACGTGAGGTAGGATGGTATTCCAAATACCACCATGTTCTCGTGTCAAACACCTAAGAAGATTTCCCAAGGATCTATTAAATACCTTAGTTTTCCCATCTATTTGAGGATGATAGGAAGAGCTGAAGGTCAAATTAGTGCCCAATTTCTTCCATAAGGTCCTCCAAAAGTGACCTACAAATTTGCTGTCCATGTTAGATACAGTGCTCAAGGGTAACTCATGACTCTAAACTATTTCTTTAAAGAACAACCTTGTGACATAAATAGCATCATTAGTGGTTTTACATCTAGAATAAAATAAGTCATTTTGTTGAATCTATCAACAACCAAAAAATGATGTCATAACCTATCCTTGTCCTTCATAAACCCATCACAAAATCCATACTTAAACACTCCCAAGGTATATTCAGTTTGGGAAAAGGATGATAAAGTCCTACATTTTTTGAGACTCCCTTCTAGCCCATTGACACACAAGACAACTCTCCACAAACTTCCTTATGTCCGTTTTCATTTTTCCCAATGGTAGAATATTTTTACTAATTCTAATGTCTTGTTGAGTCCAAAATGAGCTCCAAGACCTCTACAATAGTTCTCTCTAATCACATTGTCCCTCCTAAAATATTTAGGAATACAAAGTTGGCTTCCATGAAACAACAATCCATCATGCAATATGAATTCAAAAAAATCAGAATGAAGAGAACCTTCTAACTTCTTCCATACCTCATATGCTTCCATAAAATATTCATCTTCTGCATACATGTCCTTTAATGCATCCACTCCCATGATTTGTAATTGAAATTCTTGCACTAATAGCACTCTCTGACTGAATGCATCAGCCACCTTGTTAGATTGCACTTTCTTGTGCTTGATTGTAAAGGTATAAGCTTGAAAACTCTCAACCCACTTCATGTGCCTATGGTTGAGTTTTTATGTCCATTCAAGAAACTAAGAGCATGGTTTTCAGTATAAACAATAAAATCTTTAGGTAGAAAATAGTGCCTCCATTTTTTCAATGGCTAGACCATGGCAAACAATTCCAAGTTATAAGAAGAATATTTCTTCTTTTCCTCTTTCAACTTTTTTCTTAAAAATACAATGGGTATGCCTTCTTGACTAGGTATAGCCCCTATTTCAAACCTACTAGTGTCACATTCAATTGTGAAAACCTTATTGAAATTTGGTGAAACAAGAATACGATACTTGGCTACCTTTTGTTTGAGTTCCTCAAAACTCTTATCTATTGCACTAGTCCATTCAAACTTTGTTTTACCTTCTCATTTGATGGCATACAAGATAGGTGCACAAATGTTGCTAAATTTCCTTATGAACTTCCTGTAGAATGTTTCCAAACCATGAAAAATTCTAACCTCTCCGATGGCCCGTGGTGTTGGCTACTTGTAGACTTTGTAGAACTATATTCAAATGATGTAAATTATCTTCCTTATTTCTTCTATACACCAAAATGTCATCAAGACAGACAAAAAAAATCTTCCCAATGATGTCCTTCAAAACTTCATTCATTAGTCACATAAACATACTAGGAGCATTAGAAAAACTAAATGGAATAACCTACCACTCATACAACCCTTCATTACTTTTAAAAGCTATCTTCCATTGAGAACCCTCTATTATCCTTATTTGATGGTACCCACTTTTGAGGTCTATCTTAGAAAAATATGTATCTGCCCCAAAACAATCTAACAAATCTTCTATTCTCATAATAGGAAATCTATATCTTATAGTTATGTTATGTTATTAAAGGCCCTAGAATTGGTACATAACCATGCCACTTACCATCCTTCAAGATAGGAGAAATAACAGGGTGTATGACATATGGATTAAGAATTTTCCTTGCCATCCCCTTGTCAATCAACTCCTACACTTGTCTAGCAATCTCTTCATTCTGCTATGGTCTCATCTTATATGCTACCTTTTTATGTAGTACTACTCCATGAATGAGAGATCAATATGATGACTTATGTCTCTCACCAGTGGTAGAGACATGGGCATTATATTGACAATGATGTCCTTGTATTGGTTCAACAACTCCACTTCTTTCAGGCATGTTGTTATACTTCCTTCTAACTATATTCCTTAGACTTCAGAACTAATGCAAAGCCTATTCCATCCTCTTCTTTAATATTATTAATGATCTATTTCTCACCCACCATCAACACACTAGGTCCAACTTGACCAGCCCATTTGTCTTCTCCTTCAAAATTTAGCTTTTAGGTTTACCCATCCTTCTGAAAACTCTGTGACTTATTCTCACAATCATGGCATACCTTCCTGTCACATTGTCAAGGTCTACCCATAAATAGGTGGCAAGCATCCATAGGTAGGATATCACATGGTATCTTATCCTTATATCTCCCTATGCTGAACTCTACCCAAGATTTCTCATTCACAACTTCCTATTTCCCCTTATTCAACCAACTAACCTTGTACGAACAAGAATGTTGAAGTCTCTTAGACTTTAATTTGTTATATCCTCAAGTGATATGATATTGTCCATGGAACCCAAATTAATTATCACTTTTCACAACTTTCCCTTTACCTTGCATTGAACTCGAAAAAGAGCTCTCATTTGGGTGTTATCTTCCTTTACTAGTTCCTTAAGAAGTGTCATTCTTATCATGAGACTTTCTCCTTCAACATATGTCATCAAATTTACTTTTGGTGAGTTCATACTCACATTATCTTCCACCACATAAGTGACCCTCCTTTCACCACTGTGAGAAGTGGAAGCCTTATGTGGACACTTATACTTTGGATGTTCAAACTAACTATAATTGTAGCACTTCATTCTCAAGGACCTAGATCCCCTGCCTGATCCATTAGACCTTTCTCCTTTATATCCTCTTCCACTGTAGCCTCCTCTACTACTTGAGTCCCCCACTTGCTCCCTGGGATTAGAATGACCTTGGGACATCTTTCCTTGACCTCTACCACTGAAATTTTGTCTACCTTAGTCATTCCTTCCACATCTCCCTCGGTATTGATCGTCCTTCCTTTTCAACTTCTCTTCAGCCTTAAGAGCAAGTTGAAAATGGTTCCCCACTGTATCGGATGTGAAGAGACTAATCTCCTCTCATATGTTTATCCATAGGAAATTCAAGTATCTGGCCTCTCTTTCTGGTTCTTCTTCTTATTTCCTTTCTCTAAGAGTCAACCTATGGAGCTCCTCTATATAGGAATTCATGTACATCTTTCTCTTCTTCAAGCTTTGCAACCGCGTGTACATCTACACCTTGTAATATACAAGAAGAAATTGTGCCTTGATTTTTTCCTTCATCACTTTCCATGAAGAAATCAGACTCTTTCCATTCTATATCCTTTCTCCTTGTACATAATTCCACTATGAGAGAGAAGATCCTCTCAGCTTTCCTTTGGAAATCCTTACCCTATCATTCTGAGGGACCTCATTCAACTCAAAGTGACTAGTTATTGTCTCAATCTACTCAATAACCTCCTCAATGTTGAGACCACCCCCATATGTGGGTAATTTTTTAGTACCATCTCTCCTTACTAACTTTAAAGGTATCCATAAATTATTTTTGGTCTATAGGCAGATCCTTTACTAGATCTTGGTGCTTCTCTTTCTCTTCATCTCCACTAGCACCTTCATCCACCTCATTATCCTTACTCCTATCACTGGACTCCTTGCAACCCTCAACTTTAATGCAACAGTTCTTCCATCACCTTCTTGATGGCTTCTGGAGTCATACTTTTGGAGTAACTATACACTTTCATAGCAAGACATCATCTGGCTTTGATACCAATATGATGGGGAGATTTCAAGAAGGTTTGCAACATACATAATGAGATGAGTGAAGAGCAAACAAAGGGGAGTCTACTACAATTTTATTTGGTCAATAACATAAGCTCCAATACACAACACCCTACAACTTGAATCCATCTACAACAATCAAGTTTTAACACTCATGCAATCAAACTTAGTATGGGGATGAAATATCTAAGCAAAAGAGTCTTAAACTAAAAATAATTTCTCTTCACAATGATCCAAGGCCAACAAAAACTTAGACTATTGCATCCAATTCGAACAACAATCTGCAAAAAACCTTTACTATCGAGAAATTTTAGTAAATTACCATCCAAACACAACAATAGTAACTTTTATGTACACCAACAGTTTTCCAAATCACTACAACCATCAAAATTTTGAACTCAAAACAAGAATTCATCCATACACAATCTCTGGTTCATCCACTCACTCACAGCAAGAAAATAGAGATGCTTCCCTACCACACACATGCTCCTTTAACTCGTGGCCCATTCCTGCAAATGGCCATAGAAAGAGTATGATACATGCTTCCTCCTCACTCTCCACCATGTTCTAGTCACTTCATAGGATGAATGCGCAAGTGAGAGTCATGGTTTTGAAAATGGTGCCCACCAGCCCTTAAACAATCCCAAAGCTCAGTTAGAGGGACTTCTCCTCACACAAAAATAAATGTTGAAGTTTATTTCATCCAAAAAAACATAGACAAACAATATCATCCTCTAAAATAATTGCAAGATTAAAACATTTAATTAAAATACAACAGAACAGAGACCAAGAGAAATTGCAATCAAGACACAGTTATTGTTTTTTCATTCATTTACCAAGACATGAAATTGTTTTCACAAACTCTGCAATTCCTCCAACCGTGCCCACAATCAAGTTGGAGGGATTAAATACCAATCCCAAATAGTTACTAACTATTTTTCAAACATTAACAAGTTTATGACACAACCAAAGACAACATGGTTTACACATAGGCCCCAAAACATGCCCTTATTACATGGGTAAGTGCACAAAGATGGGGGACCAAAAAGATGCCACTTTTCTTTTTGGCCCCCATCGTGCATAGTGGGCATGCACTAAAGGGCATGTTCCCTATAGCACACACGTCCTATGGCTTGGGTTGCCCAAGCCAAAGCACGTGCACAATATAGGGCGTGCCACGGTTTGGAAAAGCGTGTGTGCCATATAGCGTGCACACGCTTTTGAAAAAAGTGTTATAAAGTTGCTGCATGCAGGTTTGGAAGCTCATTTTGCTTTCTCAAACTTGCATTTTCGGCTAAGAGGTATTTCTAAAGTGTGCACACCCTATTGTATTTTCTTGTGAGTCGATTATTTTTGTTCATTTATCGATCAAATGGCTCTACAGTGTCATCAAGTTTGATTCGAAAGAAGAGGTAAGTGTTTTTACAGCTTATCATGCCTCTTATTTGTTTTAAAATTTCAATTTTGTTGCAATTTGTTTAGTTAAAATTTGGTTTTGTTTTAACTTTATTTTGTTCAATTTTTTTTTGTTTAAATTTGTTGTGTAATAAATATTTTAAAATGTAGTTTTCTTAATTGTCAAGAAGAAATAATCTCCCTCCACCAAACCCTCTGTCTCCTCATGAAGAACCAAATGAAGAATTGAATGAAGAAACAAATGAAGAAAATGAACCTCAATTGCCTCCACCAATCCAGAAACCTCCTCCTCAAACACAACAAAATTTGATCAACCAAATCGAAAGAGGGCAATAAGAATTAGAATCTTTAATTAATAGGTTAAAATATTCTAGTGGTACAAATCCCGAAAGGGAAAGACTTTCAAAATCAATGGAAGCAATCTTGACCCATGTAAGTGCAGTTAGCAAGAAAATTAATTTATGGCGGGATAAAAGAGAAGAAGAAAAAATATATTATGCAAAATAAATTATCTTATGTGGACATAAAAAAGAAAAAATAACAAAAGATGACATTTGCCAGCTATTTAAAAAACTAGGGGATGGAAATACTATTAGAACTACAACAAAGAGGTTCCCAATTCATTGGTGCATAAATTAAGACATTAAAAACAATTTTTGGGAGAGATGGTGGATGGTCTTTGATTCGCCTCCTTGTAACAATCATGAGGTTCCTATATATTTCTTGAGGAAACTCTATGGCGAGTTTGTACTCAAGGAGGTGCCAAAATTATTTTGACATGTTGGGTTCTTAGGGTAGAGGAGAGGGTTTATCATTTGATCAAGCAGGGGCACATTGTGACCCCTAATGCACCTAGGGCTACTAGTGGCAAGCCACAGTTGGATCATGTTACTATTCCTTCCCTTGTGAAGGAACATGTAGAGGTAGACACCACTAGGCATGATAGTGCTCCTGACATAGACTCTCATTCAGTGTGTCACTCCTTTATTTGAGGGTGACTATGGTTAATCCTTGAGGGGGCATATTTGTCAATCATGTGGATGCTTGTGGACATTTGGTACTAGCGAGAGAGAGGAAGAGGAATCTGGATTGATGACTGATGACTTTCTAAATATGACATTTGGCATTCACACATAGGTAAATATTTCCAAGTTCATTAAATTGCTTTGATCATATTTCATTTATAAAAGAATAACTATTTAATTTAGTATCTATTGTTTATGATGAAAATTCAGGGCAAGAGTGTTAGTGGCAGTGGCAATGGAAATGGCAGTGGAAGTGGCAATGATCCTATGTCCCCTTTTACAAATCATCATCAATTCCACAAGTATGTATTGAATAAAACATTTAATTAACATATTTGATTATTATGTAATTATATGAATAATTGTATCCTAACTAATTGTGCATGTGCATTAGATGTGCACTGGTGGACCATCGACATTCACAACAAACAGCGAAGGCCATTGTGCAACTTTCCTTGAGGTATCTTTATTTGCATATTAATTGGATTTACTAGATCATATTTAATTAACGAATGAATGACTAAATTAAAAGACAAATTATGATCAAAATCCAGAGGCACGATGATTACATTTCTTTCACCTGGGTTTTGTGAGGTCACCATTGAGTCCCAGAGGTATACATGTAATAATGCATTATAATTAACATGTCCAGTAGTACATTCTTATATGAATGGTTTATATTATAATTTTCCATGTACATGTGCACTAGTTGAATGTTGGAGCTTCGACTTCGACACCGCACACCCAGAGGACACGGTGGAACCTTCACAGAGGTATCAATTACTCATTAGTAGGGTTGTAAAAAATATATGTAATCTTGATAATTGCATAATTTACTCTTTTTGTTTCATTTTTAGCTTTTGACATCAGAGACTCCTCCTTCTGTCCGTGATACTTTGGATCATGGAGTAGCTACAGTAGTAGCTAGTTTTGAAGCACTGACTGAGGTATGAAAGAGATCACTTAACTTTAGTTGTTATTTTAATTATTTGTATTGAATTTTATAATGATATCCATGTATGTATTTTAATTATTATTTTGCTCATTGTTGTAGGGACTTATAACCTCAGATCGCTAGCATGTGCCTTTGGTGGATGAACATAGTGGACTATTTGCTAGTGGTAAGCCAATATTCAATTTTATGGTCATTGTATAATTTAATTTTGATTTATATTAGTTATCTCTATCTAATTTTTTTTTTAATCAGGTTGAGCTACAGAAGAGTCTAGACAAGAGGATGAGTGAGCACACTTGGAAGAATATGACATCCACTACATCTCCATCGATGTGATGATCGAAGATAGCTCGGGATTTGTTTTCTTCCCCTAGCGGGAAAGGACTAGATTAGGGATATGAATTATATGCCTATATGGCATTAGTGGACATATTTTTCATATATTTATCAGTGATACGTTGTACATCCATTTGGCTTTGAGGAAGCTACTTTTTTTGTATTGAATATATTCAATGTATGACATTATTGGACATATATATTTGACTTCATGCCCTACGAATATATATTTTTTATGTTTTAGGTATGCAATTCATGTGTTGGGTGTATTGATGTATACTAATTTATGTTTATTTTCATGTCTTTTCTTTGTAAATTTCCCATGCCTTATAGTTATGCTTGTATGTTTAACTTGCTGACTGTGCTACAAATGCCAGTCACTGTCCTCAATAACAGTCAATTCCTTAACGATAATAATAACAAAAGTAATGAAATTAATGCATAAATGTATAAATATAATATCTAAGAATCCTAAGTGGCTCTTGTTCTTGCATGATAATTTTTTAAAGAAATTTTGACAAATTCGGATACTAATGCTTCAACAATTTATTTATAACTTGGTTGAAAATTCTTCATTTAAATTTCAAGAAATTTGATGAATTGAAACTCCATGTTCATTATTATAATTTCTAATATTTCATAATCTCCTCAAATTAAAATAACATTCATGCACCTATTATTTCATCTGCTATGACTAAAAGTATAATCTATAGTTGAAATTGCTCACGCAACTTCTATTATTGAATTTGCAGATGCTGGAATGTAATAGCAAAAGCATTAACTCACACACTTGATAATGTTATCAAACCCATGCTTGCTAGGAAGAAACATTTGCAGAAGACTTACGCCTAGCAGAGAATTGAAAGAAACCCTGCAGTTATGATAATTAAGTCTGGTCACCGCAGTCTGTGTATTAAAACCTTTGAACAACAAACTCCTACCATTAATTCACAACACTACTAGAAACACATCCAAATTTGCTAGCCGCCCACCACTTTCAAAACTCAATGGCATTCTTATATTATTCGATGGCACAAGACTCCATCTCACAATACAATGCCTAGAAGAATGCACGTTCTTCTTGGTAATTAAACCCTAGTCTCCTTAGCATTTCAAACCATTAAAAAATTCTCCATTTCATAAAAATATAACATAATCAATGAAATCCATTTTCCGCAAGTCCAGGCTTTTTAAGAAAAAACTTCAATCTTCTTCCTCACACCAAACTCCAGCTTCAAATACACACTTCTCACTTAAGTGCCTTGAAGCATCAAGCACACACTTTTTAATTAGAACATAAAGTAACATGATAATAAATTAAGCCAAGCTTAAAATTGTATAAGATATGAAGATGGATGCACATTATGAACCCAATTCAAGAAGAATGAAGATAAAATTGAAATCCCAACTACCTTGCCTAAAATAGGAGCCACTAACTGACCTTACTATAAATAGTAAGTGCACCACAAAGATCCCCTAAACATTCCATCAGCTCACGGGAATTGCACTAATGAACTGACAATAGCAAGCACAGGTACTTGCTAAATTGGGGACATTACATAATATAAGGATTCTTGGGTACCCTAATGTGGCAAGAGTTCTTTTATTAATAAGATTACTATGACAGATGTGGATGTGCAAACCTTATGCTTTTACAAACTAACCTCTAACTATCCCCTAACTGACTGATTGCTAATGACAAACACTAGAATACATATTTGCACTCATCCTATTTCTCACCCCCAGAGTTGTTGGTGTCATTTGAATGACTATGTGTGCCAAAAAAGGTTGTCAGTAGCATTTATCTGACCATTCAAAGTTGTTGGAATAAATTGTTTTATGTTATGACTGACAGTTTTGAAACATACGCAATGTTTGGTCATTTCAACTGAGGAACACTTTGATTCTGACACCGACCGAGAATGTATTTTGCCAAATATAAAAAAAGTTGAATCTCTGAAAACTAAGAAAAGCTTTTGTAGACCCTGGCAACATAGTCTCGTAGCACTTGATGGATAGATTCTACCTCACACGAGCTCCAAGATAATGACCCCGCAAAGATTGTTGATTCCCATGCTTAAGAGACCTTGAGGGACACTTCAACACAGAGTCATCGGCGGGGTTGGAATGACTATGCATGGTGAATGAGGTTTCCACTAGAATTTACCCATCCATTGGAGCTGTTGGAACTGATGGTTCAAAAGATACGCAACATTGGCCATTTCAACTGAGAAACACTATGAGTTCTAACACCGACCGAGAATGTGTTGCCAAATTTAAACAAATTTGAATCTCTAAAAACTGAGACAAGCTTTGGTAGGCCCCGGCAACATGATCTTTGTAGCACCTAACAGATCGATTCTACCTCGCACGAGATCTGAGATATGACCCTGCAAAGATTGATGATTTCATGCTTAAGGGACCTTGAGGGACACTTCTGCACAGAGTCGTCGGTGTCATTCAAATGACTTTGTGTGCCAAAAAAGGTTGTTAGTAGCATTTATCTAACCATTTAGAGTTGTTGGAATTGACGGTTTGATGCTACGATTTACGGTTTGAAAGCTACACAATGTTGGTCATTTCAGTTGAGGAACACTTTGAGTTCTAACACCGACCGAGAATGTGTTACCGAATTTAAAGAAGTTGAAATCTCTAAAAATTGAGATAGGCTTTTGTAGGCCTCGACAACATGGTCCCATAGCACTTGTTGGATAGATTCTACCTTGCACGAGCTCCAGATATGACCCCACAAAGATAATTGATTTCATGCTTAAGAGACCTTGAGGGACACTTCAGCATAGAGTTGTCGACGGGGTTCGAACGACTGTGTTTGGTGAACAAGTTTGCCACTAGTGTTACCCAGCCATTAGGAGTTGTTGGAACTGACAGTTCGATGGTACGACCGATGGTTCAAAAGATACACAATGTTGGCCATTTCAACTGAGGAACACTATGATTTTTGACACCGACCAAGAATGTGTTGCCAAATTTAAACAAAGTTGAATCTCTAAAAATTGAGATAAGCATTTTTAGGCCCCGACAACACGGTCCCGTAGCACCTAATGGATCGATTCTACCTTGCACGAGCTCTGAGATATGACCCCGCAAAGATCATTGATTTCATGCTTAAGGGACCTTGAGGGACACTTCAACATAGAATCGTCGATGGGGTTTAAATGACTATGCGTGGTGAATGAGGTTGCCACTAGCATTTACTCAACCATTCGAAGCTATTGGAACTAATGGTTCGATGCTACGACTGAGAGTTTGAAAGATACGCAATGTTGGTTGTTTCAACTGTAGAACACTTTGAGTTCTAACACCAACTAAGAATGTGTTTGCTAAAATTAAAAATAAGTTCAATCTTTGAAAATTTAGACAACCTTTTGTAGGCCCCAGCAACACGGTCCCGTAGCACCTGACATATCAATTCTACCTCATAGGAAATTTGAGATATGACCCAACAAAAGATCATCAATTTCATGTTGAAAGGACCTTGAGGGACACTTTAGCATGGAGTCATTGGCGGGGATCGAACAATTGTGGGTGCCAAATGAGGTTTCCAATAGCATTTACCCAGCCATCCAGAGCTGTTGGAACTGATGGTTCAATGCTATGACCCTCGGTTGGAAAGATACACAACGTTGGTCATTTCTTCTCTTTCTCTCTTTCATGCTCTTCCGCTGTTAAATTTTTTGCTTGTTTCCTTGGCATGATAATGATTTCTACATATCAATTGATTAAAATTTTAAAAATATAATATAAATGTAAACCAA
>BSBK01012938.1:0-66499 GCA_027943335.1 Chamaecyparis obtusa | reverse complement strand
TGTTCTAATAGTCCTCTGTTCTATGGGCCAGCACCCTTCTGCTACTTTTATCTATCAAAAACAAAAGAATAAGTTAAATATTTATATTCTATCATTGAGCTCAATAGATACAAACAACATCTTTACCGGGACAAAATGAAAAATGAAAACATTTTTCAAAATTAAATCTATATATTATAATTAAAAACTATAAAAATTAATTTATATATTATTTAATTCTATTCACTTTATAAAGATACAAATTTTGTTAATCTCTATTTTTTATAGTTATTGTATGAATATTTTTTCTTGAACTCACAAACTATAATAATTTAGATTTAACAATGGGATTTTTGTTTTCTATTTTATATGAATTTTGTAGGTTTATATGTTTTATTTTTATATTTTAAACCCTAATTTCTATTTTCTATTTTATATATTCTCTTCAAATTTTATGTCATTTTTCTTTAAATAATACTTAAATATAAATTTTTTTATTATATTCTTTGACATCAAATCTTAAATTTTATGATCTATATTATACATGTTGTATTTTATATTAGGAATAGGTATAATATTTTAAAATTTCAAATTTACTTCAATATTAAATATTTTTCATTAAATTATATATTCTAAATTATTCTTGTAAGTGAATAGAATTTAGTCATTTTGCATCTATTTTCAATATTTGATAATTTTGTATTAAGTAATAATTTTTTTAATTAATTTTTAATTTTCAATTGAAATATAAAATCTATATTTATTTTGTTAATACATTTAACGATCTTTCACATGTTAAAATTTTTAATACAAAAAATTAATATAAATATTATTAGTTTCTTTGCCATGTTCTTGAGACAATGATTTTTATAATTACTATAAACTTTCAAAACTATTATTGCTCAACTAAAATTGTGGTTTTCCACTTCCTGTAATTATAAAAAATCATTGATGATATTTTACCCTATTGGCTGATGCAATAGAAGTTCACTGGAAATTTTACCCTAAAGTCTATATATTAATTGTTAATTTGAAATCATCAAGCTCATTGACCATATTCATTGTTGTTGGAAATATTAAATGCTGCGAGCTGTTTGTCCCTTGAGCCAAACGCTCACCTACCACCTCTGACGAACAGAATAGCTAGGAACATTATTTCGGGTAGGTGAGATTTACGGATTTTGAAAGAGGGGGAAAATGGAATATGATAAAAGGGAATGTCTCTCCTTCATTCATTAATTAAGAAGATTTATTAAGAAGATTAAGTTGAAGAAGAGAAGCTCAGTAGAGAAAGTGCAGATTCAGAGTTGCAGAGCAAAGAAGAAGATCAGCAGATCCAGTCGTCAGAGTGCAGAGAAAGAAGTTTGCTTATTTCGTGCCTGTAGTTGCACGTGTTTCTTCTCTGGTCATTCTGTAAGTTTTATCATTGTTTTTTGATTCGACCTGTTGATGCAGTGATTGCTCCAGGCATTGTAGTATGCAGCCATTAGAGCTGCAAGTTTGAAGTTTAATAGTTTATTTGAAGTTTTAAGTTTTTTAGGGTTTTTTCTGGTTGAGGCTGAATGCTCCCAGATTTTGTAAATGTTTTAATCAAAGTTAAATATCAAGCAAGGAGGCATACTTGAATCTATTGTTCTTACCCTCTATATTGCATTTGAGAAGATCCTTGTTGAATATTTTAAGTGTTGAGTAATCCTTAAGAGTTTCATCTTAAACTGTGTCACTCGGCATCCATTCTTGCCGAGCATTTCCTTTCAAGTGCCGAGCTCACTCGGTTTCTTCAGGTACCGAGCTCACTCGGTTTGTACCGAGCTCACTCGGTTGGTACCGAGCTCACTCGGTTCCTTCAGGTACCGAGTTCACTCGGTTTCTTCTGGTGCCGAGTTGTATTCGGTTTCTTTCCTGTGCCGAGCATTTTTCCTGTGCCGAGTTAAATTTTTAAAGGTTTGCAAACTTAAATTTTATTATTATTATTTCCCACATGGTATCAGAGCTTTGAGGCCCCACATCCAAAGTGAGTTAGGGAAAATTTTTTCTTTTTCTTGGGATATTTGCAATGGCAGGAGATGCAGGAAAGATATGCAGCAGCCACCACCATTCAATGGACAGAACTATGACATATGGGCAAAGAAGTTAAAGACCATAACGGTTGCAAATGATTTATGGGAGTTTTTGGTTAATGGTTTCAATGATGTGACAGATCCAGCTCAATATGCGGCTCTCACAAATCCATAGAAGACTCAGCTGAAAGAGTCAAGGAGAAAGGATGCTAAGGCACTAAGTTTATTGAGGCAGCAATGACAGAGACAGTCTTCCCAAAGATTGCAGCAGCAAATTATGCAAAAGAAGCTTGGGATATCCTTGAGATAAATTTCAAGGGGACTGATAAAGTCCGAACTGTAAAGCTACAAAATATAAGGAGGGAGTTTGAGAACCTTCAGATGAAGGAAAATGAATTGATTGCAGACTTCAGTTCAAGGACCTCCAATGTGATTAATCAACTGAAGTCAAATGGAGAAGACTATCAAGAGCAGAGGATAGTAGAAAAGATATTGAGGAGTTTACCTCATAAATATGACAACTTGGTCATGACCATTGAAGAGGCAAAAGACCTCACTGTTTTGACAATGGATGAGTTGATGGGTATTCTTCAAACCCATGAGCATAGGATCAACAGATCTACATCCTCTTCTACCCAAGAGCAAGCATTCAAGGCTCAGTCAAAATCCAAGAGGAAGGGGGAGAGGAAGAAAAGGCTCAGGCAAAAACTCCAGAGGCAGAGGCCGAGGTCATGGAGGACAAAGAAATGCTGCAGCAGAAAGCTCAGATAGAGCAGATGGAGCAAGTAGCTCACAAAATACTTCAAGAGGAGGTAAGAAAAACTACAACTCAAATAGGAGTAATGTAGAATGCTACTACTGTCATAAATATGGGCATTATGCAAGTGAATGCTGGAAGAAGCAGAGTGATCAGTCAGGACAAGCAAATGTGGCTGATGTGAATATGGGAAGTGGAAACAATACCACTGCCTTCATCATGTGTAATGTTGGTGAAGAAGAAGCCCTGAGGTTTGGTACCTCGACAGTGGATGTAGCAACCACATGAGTGGTAATGAAACCTTGTTTTCATTCATTGAAAAGAGTTTCAAATCTGAGATTAAAATGGGTAACAATGGAACCCTACTAGTTGTGGGCAAAGGATCTATTATGGTCTGCACCAAGCAAGGTGAGAAGAAGGAAATAAAAAATGTGTATTTTGCCCCTAGTATGAAGCACAATTTGATGAGCATTGGTCAGCTCATCCAAAATGGATACAAAGTGCTGATGGAGAATGACAGGTGTGTCATTCATGAAAAGGATGGAGCAAAAATTTACTTGCAACAGTTCAAATGACAAAGAACAGAATGTTTCCTTGAAGATAGAGACATGTTTCTCATCTCAAGTTGGTGCTGCACCTCCCACACAATCAGCTCTAAGGAGTGTGATTGAAGACCCCTCACGACTATGGCACCTCAGGTATGGTCATCTTGGCTATGCTGGTTTAAATTTATTGTCAAATAAAAGAATGGTAGATGGTTTGCCAAGAGTAGGAAATTCATGTGACAAGTGTGAGGCTTGTATTTTGGGTAAGCAACATAGGCTTCCCTTTAATTCTGGAAATTCTAGGAGGGCTAGATATCCATTAGAGTTAGTGCATACTGACCTAGTTGGTCCTATGCAAGTTACTTCCATTGGGGGGAGTACTTATTTCATGACATTTATTGATGATTTCAGTCGTAGGACATGGGTGTATTTCTTAAAGAATAAATCTGAAGCATTTAATAAATTTGTTGAATTCAAAGCCCAGGTTGAAAGAGAATGTGGACATTATATTAAGATCCTAAGATCAGATAGAGGAGGAGAGTATACCTCCAATTCTTTTGTAAATTTTTGCAGGAAACATGACATAAAGAAAGAGCTCACAGCCAGCTATACACCACAGCAGAATGGAGTGGCTGAAAGAAAGAACAGGACCATTGTTGAAATGGCAAGGAGCATGATGAAAGAAAAAGGTCTCCCAACTGAATTTTGGGGAGAGGCTGTAGCAACAGTAGTTTACCTAATTAATAGGTGTCCTACAAAGGCTGTCCATGACAGAATTCCAATGGAAGCATGGTCACGAGGAAGATGGACAGTTGAACACCTAAGGGTGTTTGGATGTGTAGCATATGCACATGTACCTAAAGAGCAAAGGAAGAAATTGGATGACAAAGGAGTGAAGTGCATCTTCACAGGGTACAGCCCAGAATCAAAGGCATACAGATTGTATGACCCATTGAACAACAAGATGATCCTTTCAAGAGATGTGGAATTTCTAGAAAATCAGTCTTGGTATGGTTCAACTGATAAGTCACCAAGCACTTCAAGTAAAGTGCCAATCATGAGTGAAGAGGATGCTGATGAACAGCAAGAAGAAGGAGCAGATAGAAGAAAAGGCAAGCAACCTCAGTCACTGCCGAGCTCCTCTAGGCATGACCGAGTGTCAGTGCCGAGCAACAGCAGTGAAGATTCTGATCCCACACTCTCCTCCCTGTTACCAAGAAAGACCAAGAGTCTTAGGGAGATATACCAAGATGAAAGGTATGAAGAATATGATGAGAGTGTTAATTTTGCACTATTTTCTCATAGTGATCCAATATACTTTGAAGAAGCTATTAAGGAGAAGAAATGGTGTAAGGCCATGGATGAGGAGATAGATGCTTTAGAAAGGAATGAGACATGGGAGCTAACTGATTTACCTCCCAAAAAGCAAGTGATTGGAGTGAAATGGGTCTATAAGACCAAATGCAATGCTGAAGGCAAAATTGATAGACATAAGGCAAGGCTGGTAGTCAAGGGCTACAAACAGCAGTATGGCAGAGATTATGATGAGACCTATGCCCCAGTTGCAAGAATGGAAACTGTGCGTGCTGTCATAGCAATTGAAGCCCAACACAAGTGGAAGGTATATCAAATGGATGTGAAGTCCGCCTTCCTAAATGGTGTATTAAAGGAAGAAGTATATGTGGAGCAGCCACCTGGTTATGAAGTTGCAGGTGAAGAACATAAAGTATATAGATTGAAGAGAGCTCTTTATGGGCTCAAGCAAGCTCCACGGGCATGGTACAGCAGGATTGACTCATATTTGATGAGCAATGGCTTTAGCAAAAGCAATGGTGAGCCCACACTCTACATCAAGGCAGCAAATGGTAATGTGATGATTGTTGTCTTGTATGTAGATGATTTGATTTTTACTGGAAATGACAGGGTTCTAATTGGTGAGTTCAAAGAGACAATGAAAAATGAGTTTGAGATGACAGACCTAGGTCTCTTGAAGTACTTTCTAGGCATAGAAGTAAAACAAATGCATGATGGCATCTTTATCTCTCAAGAAAAATATGCAGGGCAGATCTTGGAGAGATTTAAAATGCAGAACAGTAAGGCAGCCCCCACACCAACAGCAGTAGGTCTGAAGTTGAGCAAGGAAGACTCTAGCAAGAGAGTGGATCCAACACTATACAAGAGTATGGTTGGAAGTTTAATGTACTTAACTGCAACTCGGCCAGACTTGATGCATGCAGTAAGTTTAATTTCCAGATTTATGGAAACACCAAAGGATTCCCATTGGCAAGCGGGAAAGAGAATCCTAAGGTATGTGAAAGGTACCAAGGGATTTGGAATTTTGTATACTACAGCAAATGAATTCAAGTTGATAGGATATACAGATAGTGATTGGGCTGGAAGTATAGATGATAGGAAGAGCACTTCCGGATATGTATTCCACATGGGATCGGGTGCCATTTCATGGGCATCCAAGAAGCAACCTATTGTTGCTCAATCTACAGCAGAGGCTGAATACATAGCAGCAAATGCAGCAGCATGTCAAGCAATTTGGCTAAGGAGGATCTTGACAGATTTGAATGAAAGGCAAGAGGATGGAACCACAATTTATTGTGACAACATCTCATCAATTGCATTGTCCAAGAATCCAGTCTTCCATGGTAGAAGCAAACACATAGAGATCCGATATCACTTCATCAGAGAGTTGGTGGAGAATGGGGATATCAAGATGGAATTTTGCAAGTCTGAGCAGCAGCTAGCAGACATCTTCACAAAGCCATTAGGTATTGGAGCTTTTGTGCACCTAAGAAAATGTCTTGGTGTAGTTGATGTGGATCAACAGTGATCCTTGTTTGTTTGGCTCAGGACAAAGGGGGAGTGTTGGAAATATTAAATGCTGCGAGCTGTTTGTCCCTTGAGCCAAACGCTCACCTACCACCTCTGACGAACAGAACAGCTAGGAACATTATTTCAGGTAGGTGAGATTTACGGATTTTGAAAAGAGGGGGAAAATGGAATATGATAAAAGGGAATGTCTCTCCCTCATTCATTAATTAAGAAGATTTATTAAGAAGATTAAGTTGAAGAAGAGAAGCTCAGCAGAGAAAGTGCAGATTCAGAGTTGCAGAGCAAAGAAGAAGATCAGCAGATCCAGTCGTCAGAGTGCAGAGAAAGAAGTTTGCTTATTTCGTGCCTGTAGTTGCACGTGTTTCTTCTCTGGTCATTCTGTAAGTTTATCATTGTTTTTTGATTCGACCTGTTGATGCAATGATTGCTCCAGGCATTGTAGTATGCAGCCATTAGAGCTGCAAGTTTGAAGTTTAATAGTTTATTTGAAGTTTTAAGTTTTTTAGGGTTTTTTTTGGTTGAGGCTGAATGCTCCCAGATTTTGTAAATGTTTTAATCAAAGTTAAATATCAAGCAAGGAGGCATACTTGAATCTATTGTTCTTACCCTCTATATTGCATTTGAGAAGATCCTTGTTGAATATTTTAAGTGTTGAGTAATCCTGAAGAGTTTCATCTTAAACTGTGTCACTCGGCATCCATTCTTGCCGAGCATTTCCTTTCAAGTGCCAAGCTCACTCGGTTTCTTCAGGTACCGAGCTCACTCGGTTTGTACCGAGCTCACTCGGTTCCTTCAGGTACCGAGTTCACTCAGTTTCTTCTGGTGCCGAGTTGTATTCGGTTTCTTTCCTGTGCCGAGCATTTTTCCTGTGCCGAGTTAAATTTTTAAAGGTTTGCAAACTTAAATTTTATTATTATTATTTCCCACAATTGTATCCATATACCGAAAGTATGATTAGGTTCCTCAAGGGCAATTCTCCTCTGGCACAGATCGTCTCATCCCAGTCAAAATACCTCTGAGTGCAATGAGCAGGATGCGACTGTATGCAGAGCTACAAAGTTGATTTAGACAACAATTTTACTCACACTTGTCTTGCTTGCAGCTGATTTTCTCAAATAGTGTTAACTATTTTTTTAGAATGCTTTCCCAGCATTTGCTGGCAAATAGGTGCATATAAGTCAATAGTTTTGCCTCCGAACAATGGGATATTGGAAAGAGT
Organism: Chamaecyparis obtusa; assembly: GCA_027943335.1. Classification (NCBI taxonomy): domain Eukaryota; kingdom Viridiplantae; phylum Streptophyta; class Pinopsida; order Cupressales; family Cupressaceae; genus Chamaecyparis; species Chamaecyparis obtusa. Next base: position 59,095 of record BSBK01012938.1, on the reverse strand, counting down.
TGTTAAGGTATACATTTTGGCTCGTTATTTTTCAATTTTGAGGTGCACATTTTTACTGGTCCTCAATATTTTGTTCATAACTGTTAGGATGTCTGTTCCATTTCTTTCATAAGATCCTAATTAAAGAAAATGTTCACACTGCAAATGCAAGAATGAAACTGAATTGCTGAATTTTGGTACAATTATTATGTTGTGTTTTATATATATTTGCCAGTTTCTTCAATTTAAAGCACTTGTTCTGTTCTGTCTTGATAAGAGAATTGTTAGTACTAAAGGAACGGTTTCTCTTTTCAGGACTGGAATAAATTGTAAACTTCTATTAAAGCTTAAGGAATGATTTCACCATTCAGGAAAATAAATAAATGGCAAAGATTTATTCAGTGCTGAACAAATGATTTCTCCTTACAGAAATGAAGTAAATGGTAGTGAGTATTTGTTAGTCTTCTAAAGTAGTGTTATTAGGTATTCATTCTAAGCTTTTTTATTTTTAGATAAAATATTGTGTGTTGCATCAGGTGCGTTGGCTTATAATTTGTTTTTATTTCAACATATGAAACAACGAAGGGGTGCAGGAAACCCTGTTTTATATTACCTTTATAGAACATATTTCCGAAAATTGTCATTTGAATCTTCCAAGGCTACCATTTAACATTTTCATGATTCCGGACATAAATTTCATTTAATCTCATCTTACTTTTATAGTTTAGTAGATCTATGCACGTCATACTGTTTAGCCACAGCTATGCAGTAATTCTGTATACACTACCTTCAAACATAGATGCATTTCATACAAGGGTAGAACTGGAAAACATCATAATCTCTCGAGAATAATCAGAGATCTATGGAGGTTATACTGTTTAGCCACGGCTATGCAGTAATTCTGTTTATACTACCTGCAAACATCGATGCATTTCATACAAGGGTAGAACTGGAAAACATTGTAATCTTGCTAGAATAATCATATATCTATGGAGGTTATACTGTTTAGCCACGGCTATGCAGTAATTCTGTTTATTCTACCTGCAAACATAGATGCATTTCATACAAGGCTAGAACTGGAAAACATCATAATCTTGCTAGAATAATCATAACCATTGCACGGGTAAGATAATCTACGGGATAAGAAAGTATAATTCTTTTTTATAGATTATTAACATTTGTAATGTTTAAATAGAGTGGGAAAACAACTACTCTTCAAATTATAAAATGATGTTTGATGTCCTATTATTAGAATAAATATTTAGTAAGTCCTACAACAAATGTTCACACAACCTAGAAGTCAATAGCATGTCTCAGTGTTTCGATCTCTCCATCTCCGATTACTTTCCTCGAGTATACCCTCTTATATTCTTGTTGCCTGCACACGGGACACTCATTTTTCTTCTTCAGCCATTGCACAATACATTTCTTGTGAAAGATGTGGAGTTCATGGCAACGTAACTGGCACACCTCTTCGGCTGCTTCAAAATCTGATAAACAAATCGCACACATAACATTTTCCCCCTCTGAAATGTTTTTGTTTCCGCTACCCAAATCTTCAACCACTCGTCTTATCTGTCTCTCCCTTTGCCACTCCACTCTTAGTTCCAGATCGCTTGACCAATCTTCCGAAATCATATCTCGTAGTTCCTCCAATGTAACATTTATTTGATTCAGACCCCTACACTCCCCAACTCTCACTACCAAATCCTCACACTCCTGCTCTAACGAATTGAGAACAATTTGAAACAAGTTTACATGAAATGCAAACTTATCCACTTGTTTTTGTGGGTCTGCTTCGTACGCTGTTTTCTCTCTTATCAAATCACCTCTCAATGCACGCGCAAGGCTGTTTAGATTGCCTAGACTAGCTATAGCTTTAATCATTTCAATATTAATCCCTCCTGCCATTTTTGTCTTAACTTATTTATGGACTTCTGACTTCAAATAGTTGTGCAATTATGGATCTCACGCTCCTTGTTATATATCGTAACAACGAATGAAGAGTTGGGAATGAACAGATACCAACATCTCATAACTAGGTTTTAAGAAAAGCAACCAATATCAATTATTAAATCTTCCAATAGTGCTGTAAATGCAAATTACATCATCCCTCAAACGTTATTTCGGTCAATTCATTGATTAAGAAAAACAATTTAATCTGGTTTATCAACCATGAGGGTTAATGTTGAATATTAAATTTTGAATCAGAAAAATTTCAACATATAATTTTGAATAACAAAAACTACAACATTAAGTTTTAAATCGCAAATATAAGACAGGTGTTTATTTTGTTAAACAATAACAATAAGAACATGTTTGGTTTAGGGAATGCTTTCTTTCATTAAGTAGAGATAAAAATAAAAAACATTTTTGCTATTATCAAATTTTAAAATTTTGTGTAAAGATGTCAATAGTTCTTATTTAATATCATATATCTTGTTCAATATACCACAACACAAATTTAGTCTCTAACATGCATTTCCAATTTAGTACATAATTAGACTTCTTCTAATCAATATACCGGATGATCTACTCCAAGCAAAGCTATTAGAGATAACAATATTAAGATTGTCTTATTTAAATAGTTAGAAATCTAGGTTCATGTTCTTAAAAGTTGACCACTTTCATTGGACTAGTTTTACACTTATGAAAATGGAAAAAATCCATAAGGATAATTCTAGTATCTTAGAATAAATGATTGGGTGCTAAATTATGTTATTTTGAATGGATTAAATAGTCGTAGAATGGGTTCTTTCAATAAAAACCTTTGCCAATGCATTGTTTGATGATAATAAATAAATAAATTGAATGCATTTAAAATATGATTTCCTAAAAATGAAATCCCCCAACATTTCACCAAGCTACTTATAATAGCTTCTAATTACATCTATTATACGAGACTCGGAAATAGACTTTTGGAATTTTTGGGTGTCTTTTAGAGAGTGCATAATGTATGGAAGAATTGGAAGGTGTGCCGAGGACATGGAAGTGTCTAGGTAATACAGGTCCATCCATTCCAAGAGCATTTGAGGCCAAGTGATCAGAGGAAGGTCTTTAAAAAGTGACTATCTCAGAGGTATCGCAAACTGTCCTAACATGACAGTGGTTGAATGTTATTAGTTTGTTTTAATTTCTTAGCATGTCCTTCTCGAACACCCTTAGCTATTGTATCTACTAATCTAATTGTAGGCTACTTTAGCGAAGACAAGGAAGATGCATATACACTACACTAAAAGTTACAATGTATTCTCTTTTATTTCAAAGAAAAGAAGGCATTAGGCCTAAATAATTAAAAGAAGAGCATGGATTTTAAAAATACCTTTATCTCAAGACAAAGACCTACCTATTACAAATCATCATCCTTCCTTAGTGCTTGCACTTCCATTGTAGAAAGAACCAAACTTAGCACAAGCAACTTAGTGTAGATGGAGAACTCAACAACATGTTGCATGCAAAGGATGAACAATCATGATGAACCATTATTTCCTGCTAAAATCATCCTCCTCTTGAATTTTTTTTCAAAAATATGAACACATAGGAAACACATTATTTTGTATTTCCATTATAGATCAGTAATATAGTGTCCTATGATTGTAAATGAGTTTGTTGTAGATGGTTGGTAGAGGGTCAATTGTTCTTGTATAGAATCATGTTGTTCATATATCATTTCATGGTTTTATCTTGGTATAAAATTTGGAGTTGATTTATTCCCTAGTTTATCTTGTGAGGCAAGACAAATAAATACTCAGAACTTTCTCTTGTGACAAGATAATCTTCTTAGGGATGTGTATGGTGAAGGAACACTAAGAGCCCTTTAAGGCCACATGATCATTTTGAGTAAATATTTTTAACAAGGCAATTATGACACCATTTTTTTTCTTTTCATGAGAAAATAAGGTCATTCCATGTATTGGATCAAAGCTGTAAGGCCATTGTGCCATTTTTTTTCATCTCTAGGCCAACTAGGTCTTGAATAGATCAACACTGGTCAACATCCATAGAGGTGGAAAAAGTGATGAAATTAATTTAATTAATGTTTTTAATGTCATATTTGTCATGTTTGAGGAATCTTAGGTTGATAGGAGATCATTTGGTTGAAAATTGCAAAAGTTGTCAAAATTGCTCAAAAGTTGCTATGAGCAACTTTGTAATTCAGTGCAAAAAGTTGCATTTTATTTCCCAAATGACCAAATAATTTCAAATCTGGTAATAACAGTTAGTGAGGGGTGTAAGAACTAGATATGTTCTAATTGGATCGAGGATGAAGGTTTTTGTTGTATTTTAAAGGAAAAATCAATAAAGAGCACTGTTATTTCTGAGACTTTCACTATTTTCTCGACTTACAGAGAGTTCCTCTTTTCTATAATAGATTTTTTTGCCAAAAATGAGACATTGGTTCAAATATTATTTGACTTTACTTTTAAATGAATCAACTTTGAGAGAATTTCATGCTTTTTTGAATTATTTATCATGGTTTTTATGGTTGGAGGTCCAAACCCTTGTTAGGATATCCAATGGACTTTAAAATTGCATGAATTTCAATCCCTCCATGGAAAGTACCTTAAAATTGGTATATTAATCCTTGAAAATGTCAATTTTATTATTATTGAGGTGGTAGCGTATTATTTCATAATTTTGATCATTTTTAGTGATGCCCTACATCGATAGCAGGGTTCATCAGGATGACTGTGAGCAATAGCAATAGGTTTTGTTGAATTTTTTAGTTTGTAGATGGAGTGTTTAGATGGTGAATGGTATTTGTAAGCTTTCAATATAAATAATGATTTTTTTTTCTCCAAAGAAAACCCAAAGGTGTAAGTTAGTTTTTCTCTAATTGTTTCGCCAAGCTACTGCTCAGTGTAATGTATTGTGTTGTCTAGATCCATTTTATTCTTCCCATAGGTTTGTCAACTTGTCCCTTATTGTAAACATAAATTTTTGTGGAATGTTAGTAGTAAAAAAAAATATTTTATGTGCCAAGGTGTGTTAGACCCATATTGATGTTTGATGGAGTTATTTCATGATGATGTGATCCCAAGGTATGGGGTTAGAGGATTAAGAGCCAAGGTTGTCACTACTAGTCAAATTCACGTGGAGGTAAAAAACACTTGTAAATATATTAATAAACCTTATAAGGGTTTGACAATCAAAGATCACTTGGTAAGAATGGCAATGGTTTGTAGGATCACCAACATTTTTTTTTAAAGCCTTGGGTTTGGGGAACATCTATCTAGGAGTCAATCTCTTGTTTCTAGGAGGTTGATTCGGTTAGTTGGTAGAAGGTTTCTATTACTTTTTGTACCTATATGTGAAATTTTTTGGACCACCTTCCTCGAAGACAATATCTTCTCTCAAGAAGTTTCCATTTGGGTAGTCAGCTTAAATCTATTTAGGTGAGGTTGGAAGAGGTTGAGTTCAAAAATATGAAGTTGAAATACATAGTTTCAACCTCGGAAGTAAGTTAATTAAAGTGGAATTTGAAAATATTACCATGAAGTCACTAGGTTAGGAAATAAAAGAGAAGAAAACATATCTCTTGAACTCCCTATTCGGGGTACCACCTTTTTTCAAAGTAGAATTTTTTACCTTAAAAATGTTTGGAGTGCAAAGGTAGCATGTATTTTTCAAGAGATGAAAATTTCATATATGTCCTTGAAGTTTTGGGTATAATTTGTTAAAGAGAGGAAGAAAATTTCCCCCTTCATTGAGGTTGAATAGGTATTCCAAGCCAAAATCAATGAGAAATATCATGCGTGGGCCAAGCAGTTTACTTTGAGAGCGCAAAAACACCACCTGTTTCTTTGTTAGTGGAAACCCTTGACTTCAATGACCCCACTATGATGCTTGAATTTCTCGTCATGGCTTAAAACAAGGTGTTTAGATCTAAGTCATGGTTATCTCTCAATAGGTGTTGAGTAAGTTAATATGCAATGCAGATGGCAGTTACTAGACTAAATCCATGATTCAAATAGAGTCTCCTCTTCTTTTTTTTTAAAAGGTGGGATCACCACTTAATATATAAATATATAAATATTTTGATACAACCTGATTCTAAAGTTGGAGCTCCCGAGAAAAGAAGCAGGGGGAAAAACTCCGTTCATAAGCCCATCATGCAAAATATAAACCAAATTGGTGAGACAATTACGGGCTTAATTCACCATATATAATGTCACCTTACATTACCAAAACAAAATTTGCAAGACAATTATGGGCTTAGTTCACCATATTTAATGTCACCTTGCAATACCAAAACCTGATTATGGGCTTAATTCACCGTAATTTCAACTTTTTACAAAAGATAGTATAATCCCAGATTTATACATAAGCAATTGACCATGTTGTCCAGGTAATCCAACTTACTCACTTTGCCAAAATCATCCATACTTATAGATATTTGTCCAAGATTACACTGGCCATTGAAATGTTATTCGTTAGAATTAAACAGTTTATTGCAATCAAACGTCAAGTAGTCATATCAGTCCTCTCATTGCCAACAATCAATTGACCATGTTGGAGTGGTTGCATGATCACAAGAGTTAGAAAAGTGCCATGTGATCATGCGAAAATGAAGCCCAGGTAGGAGAGAAAATTCAATGAAAAGACAAAGGAGACTAAACAAAATGTGTTCTGCTGGGACCCACATACGCCAACAATGCAAACACTATAATTAACCAGGGAAATACAACCTCTTGGAAGATGTGTGAACTTGATAAAATAGAGCAGTTGCATGATCGTAAGAGATAGAAAAATGCCATGTGATCATGCGACAATGAAGGCCCAATCAGGTGGAGATTAAATTATTAAATATTATTCATTTAAAGTGGTTGCATGATCACAAGAGTTAGAAAAAAGCCATGCGATCATGCGACCATGAAGCTTGGGTAGGTGAGAGAAGTTAGAGAAAAGGCAGAGGAGACTAAACAAAATGTGCTCTGCTAGGACCCACGTACGCCAATAGTGCAGACACTATAATTGACTAGGGAAATACAACCTCTTGGAAGATGTGTGGACTTGCCAAAAATAGATCGGTCACATGATCACAAGAGTAAGAAAAGTGCCATGCAATCATGTGACAATGAAAGCCCTAATGGATGGAAATGCAAGTACAGAGGAACTGGTGGCAGGATTCGACCAGGAGACTACTACTGAGGTCATGTCTAGGTTGGCTTCTCACAAAATGGAGACAGAGAAGGGATTTGATGTAGTGAGATGTTCATGTTCAATCTCAGGCACTCACAATTTCTACAAAGCTAGTAGTTTAAATACTGATCGATGATCCTTACTAGCATATCATCTAGCTGTTTGTCGCATGATCTCAGAGCGCAAAAAGGGCCTATGTGATCATATGACAAGCAGTCATATCAGTCCTATTACTGGCGGCAATCCCTACAACTTTGATTGTTAGAACAACAAGTTTGTCACATGATCTCATAGCTTGAAAATAGCCTACGTGATCATGCGACAAGCAGTCATATCATAATTGATGAAGTGGCATGTTTATAAATGATAATGATAATGCAAACATGATATTAAGTGCAGCCATGCAATTATTAAGATGATTACAATATTTCTATACCAATTAGTAGCCACCACTTCACTAATTGGTATAGAAACAAGTCCCCTGAAGCAAAAATTATGAAGTGCTCAAGTAATGCTAACAAGAAATATGTAATAGTACTTGAGGCAAAAAAGCTGATAGACTTTGGTATACCAAGTTGCAACAAAATACCTTATACTATTTTGAGTACTGTTTCCATCTATCATAGAGATTCATTACGCACAATCTCCATGATAGATGTAATACTATAAATTTTGTCAGATGGTAAGCTGGAATCCAAGAAATAATTAAATATTATATAAGGTCATTTTGAAAATATCTTGAAAATGATGGAGCAGTCACATGATCGTAAGAGTTAGAAAAGTGTCTTGCGATCATGCGACAATGAAAACCGGGTGGGTTATTTAAATTTTCGGCCCATGAAGGTGGATATCCGATGAACAGGTGAAAGAAAGAGGAGCAGTTGCATGATCACAAGAGTTAGAAAAGTGCCATGCAATTATGTGACAATGAAAACCCAGGTAGGTGAGAGAGGTCAATGAAAAGACAGGGAAGGTTTAAATAAAAATGTGCTCTGCTGGAACCCATGTATGCCAATAGTGCAGACATGAAAAAGATAGAACAGTCACATGATCACAAGAGTTAGAAAAGTGCCATGCGATCATGCGATAATGAAATCCTGAGGAAATAAAACCTCCTAGAAGATGTGCGGACTTGCCAAAAATACTTCTTTGACAGTATTCTTTGACATTGCACCCAGTGAATGCTCCAACATGGCCCTGCAAGCTTATACTATTTTGAGTACTGTTTCCATCTAACATAGAGATTCATTACACACAATCTCCATGATAGATGGAATACTATCAATTCTGTCAGTTGGCGAGTTGGAATGCAAGAAAATTTTACTACAACCATAATTTGCTAGTATATCTGCCAGTTTATTACCTTCTCTAAGAGTATGGGAAATAGAAAATGAATCCAGGGAATCAATGGGGTCCCAGATTTGCTGAAGAATATACCTCAATTGCCAACTATGAATAGATCTATGGATGCAAGCATTAATAACAACCATTGAATCACCTTGAATGTGTAAATTAGAAATTGACATTTTCTTAGCAAGTGTCAAGCCTTCTAGTAATGCCATGGCTTCCGCCATATTGTTAGTGCCAGAGCTGATGGGGGAAGCCACATATGCCATGATCCCACCTAGATGATTTCTAAGACAAGCACCAATCCCAGACTACCCAAGATTCCCTCTAGATGAGCCATCAAAATTTAACTTGATAACAGGAAAATCAGGTGGGATCCATTTCATTAAGGATCTCATTATGGGGACTTTTCTGATCCTAGAGAAAATCGGACACAAAGGTAGAGAAATATATTTCCAATTATTCAACACCTAGCTGTCCCACAAGGAAAAGACTAAATTAGGGCTAAAGTGACAAGATGAGCTACTATTAACTTATGAGCTACTATTAACTTGTTCAGAGATGAGCCTTTCAATTGAAGAGATAACATCTTTAAGACCAGAGACCTATTTTCTAAAGATACATTTCTTTCATTCCCACCAGATGGACTAGATAACCGAGGAGGGAATAACTCTCCATAGGCAGGCAAAGATGGAGGATGAAAATAGAGAGGGCCAGGATTGGAAGAGCTCTCTAATAGATCTAGGAAGGGGAAAGGAAATAGATAGTTTGTTCATAACAAACCCCCAACATTTCTTAGTGAATGGACACTGTACAAAAAGATGGTCAGTTGTTTCCTCTTTATTCCCACATAAGACACAAGAGAAAGGGTCTGCTATATGCAGCTTAGTGAACCTGTCGCTGGTCAGGATTCTGTATTGAATGGCCAAAGAGGTCAAAACACCAGCTTTGGGAAGAATGCTATTGTCCCAACAAAATTTGAAGGCATGTTGTGTAGAATGTTGCACCTCAAATTGAAGAAGGGCCTCATATCCTGCCTTAACAAAGTAGGACCCTTGCTTAGATGGACACCATACAAGTCTATCATTTCCTTCAGATAGGAAAACTAGTCTCTCAGATAAGAGCATCGCAAATTCCTTTGCAAGGCTATTCGGTAAAGGTAGGGTTGCAGTGTTCTTCCAAGAAACCTTGTGAGAGATTATGTGTACATGATCCACATAATCTACTAGGAGATCTCCCCAGTGAAGAGAGGAAATCCTCATGACTTCAGACATAGAACCTATGGCACACAATGGTGACTGTCCATTCCAAGAGTCTTGCCAGAAAAGGACCTGAAGGCCATCATGAATCTGTCAGGTTAGATATTTCGTAACTACTTTTCTAGAAGTCATCATGAAGTTCCATGTAGGACAGCCAGATGGGGGATTGGAGACAGTGAAAATACAATGAGGTGAAGGATAATCTAGGTATTTAGACTGCATAATTTGACACCAAAGGGATTGAGATCTAAAATACATATTCCAGACAAGTTTTCCTCCAAATGCCTTGTTTCTAAGAGACAAGTTCTGAAGACCTACTCCACCAGACAGCTTACTACAAGAGAGTCTTTGCAATGAGAGAAGGGGGACTTTCCTGGCATTGGTCATATTGGATGACCAAAGAAAACCTTAGATAATTTTCTCAATTTGTTTAATAACTAAGACAGGTGCTTTTAACACAGATATATAATAGTTAGGTATAGCCAGTAGAACAATTTTAATTGAAATAATTCTACCAGACAAGGATAGCCATCATGCTTTCCAAGTAGAAATTCTACTCTTAAGTCTATTGATCACATTTTCCCAGAAAGAAATCTTTACTGGACCAAGAAAAAAGGGAATACCTAGATACATGGATGGTAGCTCACTAATGGGGAATCCAAGTATGTTTTTAATTCTATCCTAGACAACATCAGGGGTAAAGAGGATGAAGACTTTAGATTTAATTGGATTGATCACCTGACCAGAACCTGAACTGTATAGATTCAAAATTCATTTTACACATCTAGCCTCATGGATAGAAGATCTACCAAAGAGAAGTGTGTCATCCACAAAGAAATTATGAGTGATAAAAAGCATCGAATTAGGAATACATATGCCCTTCTAGTTAGAGAGAGCATTTTGCACCAGAATGGATTTGCTAAGAGCCTCAGCCAAGATGATGAAAAGAAAGGGGGAGATAGGATCCCCTTGGCGGACTCCTTGAGTGTCATGAAAATATTCAAAGGGGGAACCATTAACAAGCACTGAGAAAGATGCACCAGCTAGACAATGCCTAATCCACTTACACCAATCTGAGGAGAAGCCAAATTTTGCAAGGACCTTAAGCAAAAAGGACTAGCATACCTTATTGTAGGCTTTCATCATGTCTAACTTCAAGATGAATGAGGGAATTTGAGATGATTCAATGGAATGGAGAACTTCCATAGCAACAAGGGCACCTTCTGTAGTATCTCAACCAGGGACAAAGCCTCCTTGTTGCGGCGAGATAATGCAGGGAATGAGAGGTTTGAGCCTAATATAGATTGCTTTGGTGAGAATTTTATATACTAAGTTGCAGAGAGCAATCGGTCTAAAATCCACAAATGTTTGGGGGGATTGGCACATTGGGATTAGAGCAAGGTTGGTCCTATTAAATTCATTGAATATATAGCCCCCCTTACGGGATTCTTCTATGGCCATGAGAAGATCAAAGCTTAGCACATCCCGACATTTTTGGAAGAATGTCATAGTGAACCCATCTGGGCTAGGGGCTTTATCAGGTGGCATTGAGAATACAACGGATTGAATCTCTTCAAGAGTAAATAGTCTCATCAGATTACTATTATCTTGCTATGACATAATAGTCAAGATATGTTGAAGGAGAGCTTCCATGTTAGGGATAATATCAGGCTGGTGAAGTTTTGGTGCCAATAGATTTTAAAAAAAATAAACTCCTTCATTAATAATTTTCTATTATGAGGATAGGACTTGCCCAGAGGATGCACTTTTGATGGAGAATATGCAAGAGGCTACTTTTCTCATTTTAGTTGAGGAATGAAAGAATTTGGTATTCCTATCACCTGCTTTCAACCAGAGTTTTCTGGACTTCTTTCGTCAATAGATTTCTTCTCTAGAGCAAAGAATAGCCCAATAGGATTGAAGAGATCTTTGATTTGCTGCTAGCTCTTTAGTTAGCCCTTGATTCATAATGTGTTCTGAAATATGAGCAAGCTCCTGCTCTACCCGTGACTTCTCATGAAAGATGTTTTTGAAAACTTCCTTGTTCCATTTGACAATGTTGGACCTCACAAATTCAAGTTTGTTAGAGAGCTGATACATCCTGGTGCCTTTTCGATCAGGTGCACTAACCCACCACTGATGTAGGAGAGATAGGAAATGGGGATGCATGAACCACATTCTTTCAAATTTAAATGTGGGACTCTTCTTAGCGGAAGGCACTGTACTAATGTCCAACACTATGGGAAAGTGATCTAACTCCGAGGAAGACAGTATATTCAAAGAAAAAAAGACCTCTAAGAGCTTAAAGTCAGAGGATATGAGAAATCTATCCAATCTAGATGAGATAGGTGTATCAAATCTGTGATTGGTCCATATGAAATTTCCATTTAGGAAAGGTATATTACACAGAGCATTATTCTGAATAAAGGATGAGAATTCATCAATTACCCTTTGAGCTGTGGCATTGCCTCCTGATTTTTCATCAAGTGAAGCAATGGCATTAAAGTCACCACCTAACATGTAGGGTAAATCCTCAAGCTGCTCTAATTCAACAGAGAGGGATTCCCATAGTAGAATTTTCTCATTGGGATAGGCCAGTCCATACACATTGAAAAAATGAAATTTGACATCAAACCAGGCAACTTTTGCGAGCATCCAATTAGGATTGACAACCAAAATTTGCACCTGAATGCTTTTCTGATTCCAAAGGACAATAAGACCACTTGATGCCTGAGAAGAGGGGACACCAGCTGAATCCCAAGGGGACCACTTACGAACAATCTTATCAAATGAAGTTTGAGAGAGTTTGGATTCTTGGATAAGAACAATGTCTACTTTGGAAGAGTCAATATATTTTTTGACCCTTCATCTTTTGTCAGGGGCATTTAAGCCCTTGACATTCCATGAGAGAACCTTCATTGGTGGCCAAGAGAGTGCACTGCTCTCCTGGTACAAATAATGGGTGAAAATGAATCCAAGAGGGTTGATTGGATACCTGCAGCAATCTCATCTTTAATTTTGGCTGCTAGAGGCTTCTTGCCCCTCTTCTTTGGGGTAACCATAGCTGGATCCATTGACAAGGAAGACTGAGTGGAAGCTAATTTATGGATCGAGAGAGTTTTTGAATAATCAAAATTGTCAAAAATGGGGGGAGGACCAAGGTCTACCAACACAGATAGATTGGTATTAGCTTCAGAATAATGATTGTACTTGTTAGAAGGTTTCAAAAGAAGACATTCCTCAATTGCAATTTCATCAATTATTTGAGAGGCCACCAAGATAAGAATCTTATCTGACATTAATCGGATCTCCTCATCTGAGACCGGCGGATGCGAGGGAGAAGAAATTGGAACAAAGGGAAGATGATTGAAAATTAGATTCTGAATGATATCTTCCTCACCCCACAACAAGTCTGGGGGACATAACATGGGCTGATCGACCCAGTTAGACAAGTCAGACATCTACAAGAGTAGAAATAAAGGGGGGGATGTAGATTGATGCTTAACAAAAGCAATGGAAGAGGGTGGCGGAGAAAGAGTAGTTAAAGACGGATGAGGGGGAAGTTTAAGGTGAATAGCGCAAGGGGGAAGCATGAGACGGGACAAGAGGAGAGAGGAAAGAAGATCTAGCTTAAATGCAAGAGAGCTAGAGACAAAAAGATGGGTCAGAGAAGGCAAACACATAGAAGGGTGCAAGCCTAGACCAGGAGCTGACACTGAAAGGGTCAAGAACTTGGGAGGGGGAGACGCCTGACAACCATGGGGGATCATTTTCTGACTAGAGGGTACCACCGGTGGGATAATGCTAAATGATGGGCAGAGAAAAGGATTAGATTCAAGATGATGATAGATATCTTGAGAATTTTTAGGAGATCGATGGCACTGAGAAGAAAAATGTCCCAGAGAGTCAATCTTTGAAGCAATGGTATAGGGATCAAGAAACTTGATCTGTTGTACCCAAATCCCAAACTTTGATTGAATAGAAATATCTGACAGAAGGGAATCCTTACCCTTCACTAGGAGACACACACTGATAGGAAGATTAAGGTAGGTGTAGGGTACCTGATCATTCCTGATAAAGATGCCTAGCCTATTAGTAAGGGCTTCTATGAGAGTGGGGTTTCTGTATTCATGGGGAAGATTCAAAAGAGATATCCACCATGGATAAAAAAGAAGGCCAGGCGAGTTCAGGTCAAAATGGTAGGTCCATGCTAATGTAATAATAGCAATCCCCTAGCAAAACCAACCTTTAAACTTATGAATGATAGATTTATGTTCTTTAGACTGAAAAATTGCAACAAAGAAGCAAGAGTCTTTCTTGTACTGAAATATCTCTTTGAGCCCTACCCATACAAGACTTGCCTAAGAAGATAAAGACTCATAATCCATAGGTGTGTGTAACTTACCAATGAGTGCTAAAGAGCTCAATAAATCCACCCTAGATGCGATCATGTGAAAAGGAATAGTGAACTGAGGAACCACTGGTGGCTGTTGATGAGGCTCCTGCCGCGGAGGTTGGGAAAACTGGTGGTGAAAAGGTAGGTTGAGAGCATTCTTTTGGGCATGAGGATTTGGATTGAAGGGACCTCTGTGGTGAATGGGTATATTATTGGGCAAAGAAAGAAAAGTGGGTTGAGCAAGCAGAGTGCAATTAGGGGATGAGACAGCATCGGGGAAGCCAAAAGCAGAGGAGAAATAATGAGGAGGAAGGATCAAGGAGGGAGGATGATAGATATCAAAAATGGGTTGAGGAGATGAGGGTTTCCACCAATACCGACGCTGGAAAGGGGGGCAGTGAAGAACTTTCTTTCTAAAAGGTGGCATGAAATGCTTTGCTACTACCAGAGGATGGGGGCCAAGGATACTTGCAAACATGGCCGGATGCTAAGGATGAGTAGAAAAATTATGTTGGTGATAGCCTGCTGAGCGATGGAACCATAAAGGAGGAATGGTGATTTCTCTATCCCTCCATTTACTTTGCTGGAGAACCCACTGTGGAATGTGTTCAGAAGTTTGAAGCTGAGCAAGGTCTTCTTCATCAAATTAGATGTCTACCCATCTAGATGACACTTTGATCATTGAAGGGAAGCCCTTGCCAGCTCCCTCAGACCCTGGCCCTTTCCCCGCTGCATGTACACTCTGAGATCCTTCCAAGAAAGCTCCCTATGAGACAGCTGGGGCATGCTGTAGCTATTCTGAAAAAACTTTGGTGAGCCTTGCAATTGGCACCTATCACATTTTTCAAGAAATTCCATATATCTACCATAGCTTCCTACAGTCAGAGTTGTAATAATCAACCTTCACCAAAATTATTATTTCTTCAGAGTCTCCTCTTCTTATTGCATTCTTGTGTCATCATTATTAATTACTTGGGTTTGTAAATGGGACATTTTCTCAAATTGAAAAATAACATAGCATGCAACACCTTGATGGGAACAAATAGAGTTGAAATCATTGCACTTACTATAAGATTTCTAAATATGTGGAAAAAATCACTTCCAGTGATTATCCCTTAGTTGATTTTCCCTTTTTGAGTACCCTCGCCTCTTGTTTTGGCTTTCCTTCTATGAAATCTAGCTTCTCATCTTCCTCCTCACCTCAATGGCCTTGCAACACTCATCCAATTAAGTTTCACAACTCTATGGGCTAAGGAGTTGGATGCAATGGTTCTCAATGCAACTCTCCAATTAGGGTGTTCGTGCACTATGCAATGTCATGTGGAAAAGTGAGAAAATATTACCTTTTTGTAAGTAATTCCCGTGTGAGTCAAAATTTTGGCATTGTCATCTATCATTGGCATTCCACCAAACATGGGCAATATTTAACAATAAAAAAATTTCCCTTTGTAAAATCAAACCGAAAAATAAATACCATAGCCATAAAAATATTCGTAAAAAATTTCCCGCAAATGTATAAGTGTAAGAAACATGTTTTAAATGGGTTAAATGAGAAACAACACTTATGATAAGACACTTTCTATGTTGGGAATTGTTTCCCTAATTTCTTGTTCTGCAAATTTGGCCAAAATCTATTTTAAGGTCTCTATTTTACCCCTGCAAAGCATCCCTGAAATTTTCATGGCCTCACATTTTGTTTCCTGGCCTCTGCAATTATTTCAAGCCCCTGGTCTACAGGTTTAAAATTCATAAACTAGCCATTGTAGGCCAAAACCCTTGAAAACCCTAGGGCCTCATTCTTTTTCCTTGTTACTTTATCAGCAACTTAAGTGACTAAAGGGAAATGTGCATATTAAGTTCCCTCTTGTTCATCAGTTCTCTTATTCTTTTTAGTGGTCACCTTTTCTTCCTGCAAACTGGTGGTTCCTTATTCTCCTGGTGACAAAATTAAATGGTGGTACCCTAAGTTATTCAGTGACTCCATGATTTTCCCTCAGTTGGGCATTCACTTAATGGAACCTTGGGTTCATGCATGATTTGATGAATTAGTGAACTCCCTATGTTCGTGTATTCATTCAATTTAACCACAGTTCATCAAAATATTTTGCAAATGGAATTGCCTTGTTCGCTGATTCGCCCGGTCAAAGTGGGGTTAGTTCTACAGGAAATGGTGAGATTCTACATCACACAGTCGTCTTATGATTGGAAGGAATATTCTAGGGTCACGAGGAGATGAGACTAGCCATGGATTTGGTATCAGTGTTTTGTCTTCAGTTGGTGGTTACTTTTCCTATTCGGTGATTCAGCGAATGTAGTAGTTCGCATAGTCTCTTAATTTTGGAAATTAAGCCCTTGACGTCTAGTGACTCAGCGAGCAGTTAGATTCCCTTTAGTTGCATGATCATTGAATCTTTTAGCAGTCTCAGATAACCGAGGGTCCCATTTAGCAAGATCTACGGCCAGTGTGTGTTCTCATGTGTCTGTGTCAGAGCATCAGATCATGCGCCGATGGTCGATGTTGATTTGTTGTCAGAGCTTCATTCGGTGGGTCCTTTCTTTCTGATGTGCTCACATCTGATTGGTCCACATAGTGATGAATAGAACATGTTAGTGGGTCCTGATCCTTTCGAAAGGTTAAGGTACAGTAGGATCTTGTGGTTGTCGCTACACCGCTAGGATAAGATGTGCACTTTTTAAGTCAGTAGTTTAGCAACAACCGTCTGATGTTCTTTCTACAGATTGTGGGTTCATCTATCAGGTATGCTAACTTTCTCAAATATAATTTGTCCGCGTGGTGCTAACAAAAATTTCTAGTGGGTCTAGTGTGTCAGAAGGGGTCTCGGTCTAAAAGGATCTACGACTGACGTAAAAGCATAAGGAATATTTTAGGCCTTTAAGATCTTGCACCCATTGTTAGATCAGTATCTTATCTTTCATGGGTCTAATGTCAGGGAAGTGCTGAGGTGTCTATTGATGGAGTGGTTGGAATGAATGAAAGAATGCCAAGTGGCATAAATGGGCCCAGGGTTAGTAAAGCTTTCAGTGAACTAGCGAATAAAGGGGTCTTTCTTGTTCACTAGATTAAGCCATGGTTAGTAAAATGGTTCAGCTATTCAGCGACTGCAGTGTTCACTAAATCACTTGACCCAACTGGAGTGAAGATATATATCCTATGACATAGAATTCTTCAGACGCATGGTCACCAAATAACTTAAAAGAGGAGGGCTCGAGGTGGGTCCAAATATGCTGATAGATAGATATGCTCGCTTCTCATTGGTAGCTGACTTCCACAATGGTTTTCACTCAAGGAGGGGATTTTAAGTATTTTTATCAGTGCATCTAGGCTGTTCATCTGCCAGGAAATGTTAGACATCGACGGACATGTTTTAAAATGATCGGTTAACTGTTGGTTTTCAAAAATTCAAATGTCTCTAAGAGGTTTTTACTAGAATCTGATTTGCAGACCGCGAGTGGTGAGGTAGCTAAGGAAATTTATGTCTCTAGGACATTTGTAGTTAAGGGGGAGATGATGAGAGAGGTCTGGGCAGCCGTCTTGGGTCGATTCTTGTTTCGAAAAAGTACCAACCAGTGCATTCATGGTGGGACTTTTGTGTAGGAAAGTAGATAAATCTAGGTTGCTTGTCTGCAAGTTGATGCGGTATAGGGATGGACACTCAATGATGAATATCTGATTGGTCAAGATATTTGTAGGAGATACATTTATGATCAGAGATGATAGACTTAGGGTTTAAATATCTTATGTAAAATTTTGTAACCCTAGTTAGGTTTTGACTCTTGCTAGCATGCAAGAGTATGTACATATTGCATTTTGGAGCTTTTGAGCTCAAGGAATTGACTTTTTCTGTAAAAAAGAGGAGTTGGACAATTTGTAGAAGAAATTCATACTTTCTTAAGGGTCATTTGTGGCATTTTTTCTACCCTCTGGCTTATACAATTGTAAAATTCCCATTGATAATACAAATATTGCAGAGGTATTTTGTGACAATCATTAATGTCCCTATACTTCCTTCTTTGGGTCGTCTCCTATTGGATCAAAGTATGTGCATGTTTTCAATGTTATTTTAGGGTTCCTAATCCCTCTTGCTTTCTGTAATTTTGTGTGTTGCCGTGTTTGATCGGATTTAGATGTTCTTGTGGGTATACCTTAGCCCCTTAACAATCTTGTCTCAATCCTACACCGAGTTGTAGAAGTGAATGTTTGTTTGCAGGTCATAAGTTGTGTCTTATTCTCAGGCCTTCTTATGAAATACTTATGCAAGCCTATTCAATAAGTTGTGACCTATTAGACCTAAGCCTTTCACTGATTTCATTCCTACATATTGAGATCCAAACCCTAGTTTCAGTGCATCACGTAGTAGGTAGTTTTCTTTCAAGTCATTTCCCTTACAAGCATTCCTTCTATCCCTTTCCCTTAAAGGTTTTACTTTCATGTCTAAAAGAAAATTAGGGTGATTATCCAAGAGGAACTAGCCTAGAATCTGGAGGTTTCATCTCAGTTAGCAAAGGTCCCACAACCTAGAGATGATTCCCATGTTATACTGAGTTACCAAGACCAAAAGAGCTTGAGACCAAGGCGCAAACTTAGTGTATAACAATTCTGGCATGCCCAGTGGGACAAGAAGTTATTTAAATTCAAAGATACGCTATCTTTGATATGCAGATTGCATAATATAGGCTTTTAGAAGTCATTCTATCAAGTATATCTAGTGACTCCACTATTCAAAGATAAGAGGCTACCTTGTTCAAAGTTTTATGAGAAAGATTGAGACTAGAAGCTCAAAGCCTACCGAATTTTCAGAGTTGCCCTCGAAGAGAAGTCACAAAGTCCAGTCAATCCAAAGAACATCTCTTGCAAGAAGAGTTCATTCTACACCCCCTGATACTTTAGAAAGGAGACCTTTTCCCTTTCATTCCAGAAGAAGAGAAAGATCTCTAACCAGAGTTCTAGAGGAAGATTCCAATCAAGCAGCAAATACAGCTCATATAGTTGTAAATCTTCAGATTCCAACCCCTACAATGGCTAGACCATTTGCCTTTGCACCATTCAATCAGGGTAGTCCACTAAATTTTTCTCAACATCATGATGTGCCTTTGGTGGCACTTAAGAGTATACTTGATTTCATAGGTGATGGGTAGACAACTACTTTTGAGCACATAAGAGATGTGACTACCATCTACAACATACACAATATCACTCAAGAAGATATGGCCACAAAGTTATTAGTAGCCTCTCTGAAAGGTAAGGCTCTAGAATGGTTTAGAATTCTAACTATTGGTTCTATTACTTCGTGGGATCAGTTAGGGAATGCATTAAGTAAACATTTTGAGCATAAATCAGATAACTTGTCTCTAGTTGAGTAGTTAACAACTATAAAGAGAGACCCTCAAGAGCAAATGACAGATTATAATAGTAGATTCCTTAAAACATGGAATAGAATCCCAGTCTCTGTGAGACCTTCAGTTGACCATGATTTTCTTTACTATTTAAAAAGTCTAAATGGTCAAATTTCTATCATGATCTAGTCTATGGGTGGTACTTCCTTACCCCAGGCCTTTGACATAGCTGTCAAGGCTAAAAATTATTTGATTCAAGAAAGCATGATTGCTAGAAGGCCTCCAATGCCCATTTTCCCTAGCCTTCAACCCTTTGCACCTGCCCAAGTACCCCCATTTACCCCTATTTCCACCATATTGGCACCTCAAGCTAGTACTAGTGGCGAAGACTTAACAACAAGTTTCTCTCAAGAGTTACAAGAGATAAAGAATAGCCAACAAAACAATGAGCAAGAAATGACCAACTTGTTGTAGACCTTGACTAAAGAGGTCACAAATTTGAAGAAGCAAGGTCAAGGAATCAGACCACCATTTCAAACACAAGGCCAAGGTCCTAATCAGCAATATCAAAATCAAGGATAGCCTTATCAAAAAAATAGGCCACCATACCAAGGAGGCTATCAAGGACAAAGACAAAGTTTTAATCAGAGACCATTTCAACCATATCACCTTGCACCTCTAAACTCTGCTAATCCAGTGAGGGATATGGCTCCTAGTCAAAATAATATGGCTATGGATAATGAATGGTGTTTTCCTTGTAATCAACCTCACAATTAGGCTACATGTTCAAATGGATGGATGAACTAGGCCCTAATTGTTCAAAATGTCTCACAAGCTCAATTAGAGGTTTCATCTAGTGGGTCAGTTCCTCAACAAGAATCACAAGAGAATGAGACTACCCTTTTCAATTAGGAGCAACCAAATTTTAATGGAGTCAATGATGAAGCTAGTTTTGTTACCTTTACAAGAGCAAAGAGAATAGGTCAGGACATGGAGAGACTAGATTCTAATGCCAAGGCCACTATATCTACAGAGCCACTACAACAAGCTGATCCCATCACACCTAGGGAGGCTCCTGTCATCACAAGCAAAGAAGGCCAACATTTCAAAGAAGTGGAGCCCATCATGCCAAAGATACAACAAAGAGTACACACTGTGACACCTTATAATATTGTGGACAACATGAAGAAGGTGAATATCACCATGTCCATGTGGGACTCTTTGGCTCTTCCAGGACAACTTGTAATTTTGAATAAGGCTATGTCAGAGGTAGCAACTCCTCAACCTACAAAAGAAGCTACAAAGCTAGTGTTGGTCAACACTGATCAAGAAAAGGAGGCTCCAAGTAGCAACTCCAAGGCCAATGCCACATAAGGTAGGAACTCAAAGCTACCTCCCTTTTATGTATCTTTAATCATTGGAAAATCTTTAGTGCATAATTGTATGGTAGATAGTGGAGCTACTAGCACTGTAATGCCCAAGAAAGTAGCTAACCAATTAGGACTAAAATATGAGCCCTTCCAAAAGAAGGTTACCCAACTTGATGGATCCTCAGTTTATACTATAGGTGTGGCCAAGGATACCGGTCTAATCCTTCATGCTAGTCCTAATTTTTCAATCCTCCTTGATATATATATCATAGACCTCCCTGCATTATTTGCTATATGTCTTTCAAGGGAGTTTATAGACAAGATAGGAGGCTATCTATCTTCCGATTGGTCTCACATGTTATTTCATACAAGGTATGGGACCAAGGTTACGATTAAATCATAACCATTAGCAGTACACCATATATAACCATATGTGTCCAATGCCATCAATGTGAACTACCCTATATTCGATAGTAGTGACTTCCAAACCATTAATGAAGCAAGCACAAAGATAGAAAATATCCCTGATATCTTTCTAGACTAAAGAGCTTCAGAGGTCCAAGAAAATCTTATTTGGGATTTTGGTTTGGGAAGTTATTTGATACAAGAGAGTGGAGTCATAGAGCCAAACCTTCTCAAAGAGGATACTAATTTAGAGGATCGGAGTAGTCAGGTTTGGAAGCTATTTTTTGATGGGGCTAGAAGTAGACATGGTTCTAGTGGTGGTGCTATGCTAGTGTCCCCAAAAGGAGAAAGGTATTATACTACCTTTAGATTAAATTTCTCCTACACTAGCAACACTGCAGAGTATGAAAGTCTAGTCAATGGACTTGAATGGGCTAGGAAAAGAGGGCTTAAGGCCTTAAAAGTTTATGGTGATAGTGAGTTAGTTGTCAGCCAAGTGAGAGGGATAAGTGCAACAAACAATGACACCATGAAAGCATACAAGCATAGAGTTTGGGATGCAATTGAAGATTTCCATGCTTTCAATATTGTTGCCATCCCTAGAAAGTTAAAACAAAATGCAGATAGGTTAGCTGCTATTGGATCCCATTATGATATTCCAAATAGCATTTCAAGAGAAATGGATCAACAACATATCAAAGTGATTGTCAGACCTTCTCTTCCTAATAATGATGTCAATTGGTAGGTGTTTGACAATGATGAACAAATTGTGTAATTCTTGTTTGAAGAAGATGTTTTTTTAGAACACAATCAAGATAGGCTATCTCAAAACTATGGTGATCAAGTGATACAACTCAAGTCTAATAAGATGTCTAGAGGTCTTGTCACTTTGGAGACTGTCTTCAACAAGGATGATGAAGTCAAAAAAAAAAAAGCTGGCCTGGTAGTTCAACAAGAACATTGTGTTGAATTAGAGTTGGAACTAGGTAAAAGCCTACAATTTGGAAAGGTAAACACTGAATTGGAAAAACAAGCTTATACTCAATTATTCAGAGAATTCAGTGATGTTTTTGCATGGCAATATTAGGACCTCAAAGGTTTTGATCCTTCCCTTGCTCAACACACTATTGAGTTAGAACCAAATGCCAAACCAGTGAGGCAAAAGCAAAGGCCTGTTAAGCCCAAGCTTGAGCCACTTATGCATAAAGAAGTACTCAAACTAATAGAAAGTGGTATCATCTACCCCATTAAGCATACTAGTTGGGTTTCCAACCTTGTTCCTATTAGGAAGAAGAATGGGGAGCTGAGGTTATGTGTTGACTTCAAGGATCGTAAAAGGGCCTCATTAAAGGACTGCCATCCACTACCTTCTATGGAACAAATCTTACAATGTGTCTTTGGATCCGAGAGATTTTCATTATTGGATAGCTACTCAGGATACAATCAAATCTTGGTAAATCAAAAGGATCAATATAAGACTGCATTTACAACCAAGTGGGGAACCATGGCTTATCAAAAGATGCCCTTTGGTTTGTCAAATGCAGGTGCTACATTTCAAAAGGCAATGGATATGGCCTTTAAGAGCGTAATGTATAGGTTTGTGTTGGTCTACTTAGATGACATAACTGTCTATTCTAAACATGCAATAGATCATATCAAACATTTGAGAAAGATTTTTGAAAGGTGTAGAGAATTTGGGATATCCCTTAATCCCAAGAAATGTGTGTTCGTAGTCCATGAGGGAAAACTATTGGGATATGTAGTAACCAAAGAAGGAATTGTAGTGGATCCTGAGAGAATTGTAGCTATCTTAGAGCTACCCCTACCACATCATAAGAAAAGTCTCCAATCTTTCATAGGAAAGATTAACTTTGTTAGGAGGTTCTTGCCTAACATTGCAGATTTACTCAAGCCTTTGACAACCATGTTGAAGAAGAGTTTAGCTTTCAGTTGGAGAAAAGAAGGGAGAGTCAATTTCCAAGCTATCAAAGAGGCCTTAATAGAAGCTCCTTCCCTCTTAAACCAAAATTTCAATAAAGATTTCATCCTTTATGCTTATGGAGGTCATCATGCCATATCTGCAATGTTGACTCAAGAAAATTCAGATGGGCTGGAGCAACCTATTGCTTTCTTTAGCAAAGGTTTAGAGGACTATGAACAAAGATACTCTTTTGTAGAAAAACATGTGCTCGCTATGGTAAAGAGCCTCAAAAAGTTTATATATCTATTGACCCATAGCAAGGTACATTTAAAATTTACTCATCCAAGTGTCAAAGAGTTTTTGCTTTCCAAGGACTTAAATGAGAAAAGAGTTGGTTGGATCACCAAGCTGATGGAATATGACATTGATATTCAAACTACGAAGCTGGTTAGAAGAAGAGGTCTTTGTGAGAATTTGCCAGAGGATGAAAGGTCAAAGAAATTAGAGCAAATGGATGCATCTTTGGTGGTGCACTCTACAGAAGAACAAGCCAAGGAAACAAGATGGTTGCCTAATATGATCAATTATTTAAAGATAGGACAATGTCCTACAGGTTTGGATTCAGCAAAAAGGAGGTATTATAGGTTACAATCTGTTCCTTTTGTGTTGATAAATGATGTTCTTTTTAGAAAGGATCAAAATGGTGTCCTTTTGAGATGCACAGATTCAAAAAAGATAGCAGATGTCCTATTTGAGTTTCATGATGGACCTTCTGGAGGTCACTTTTCTCCTAGGACTACTACTTTTAAGATCATGAGGGCTGGATACTATTGGCCATCTATCTTTAAGGATAGTCATGATTATGTCAAAAAATGTATCAAGTGAGCCATGTTTGGAGGAAAAGAAAGGCTTGCAACCTTACCCCTACAACAAGTCAGAACAGAGCAGCCCTTCATGAAGTGGGGTATAGATTTCATAGGAATGATTAACCCTCCATCTAGTGTAGGGCATAAATGGATAATTAATACAACTAATTATTTCACTAGATGGACAGAGGCAAATGCTTTAAAGGAAGCAAATGAGAGTGTTGTATTGAGTTTTTACTATGACATAGTTCATAGGTTTGGCACTCCTGATTCCATCATTTCAGATAATGCCTTAGCATTCACAGGCCTCAAAGTATCAGAGTGGGTAGTCAAGAATGGCATCTATCTGAATGCTAGTTCAAATTATTACCCTCAAGGAAATGGCTTGGCAGAATCCACCAATAATAATTTGATCAGAATAATCAAGAAGACTCTTCAAGACAATCAAAGAGATTGGCATACAAAGCTCAAATCTACCCTGTGGTTAGATAGAATTACCCCAAAGAAAATCATTGGTAATTCTCCTTACATGTTAGTGTATGGAAAAGAGGCTAAGTTGTCCATTTCAATAGAATTGCCAGCTCTGGACTTAGCTACTCAATATGCACTGTTTGATGAAGAGGATCCGCTATAGATCAGATATGCTCAATTGATGGAATTAGAGAAAATCAAAGATAAGTCTATAAAGGACATGGAATTCCATCAGATATAGACAAAGAAGAATTTTGATAAGAGACCCAGAGTCAGAAATTTCAAGGTTGGGGATGTAGTCCTCAAGTGGGATGAGTTCAGGTCTAAGCCTAGCAGGCACACAAAGTTTGATTCATTTTGGGGTGGACCATTTGTTATAACATTGTGCAGGGGAACCAATGCTTTTTAGCTTTCAACTCTAGAAGGAGATGCCCTACCAATTTTAGTCAATGGATTCCACTTGAAGCCCTGCTTTGAGGTTAATCCCTCCATGTAAATTCTTGTAGATATGGGTTTCTTGTTTTCTTTCCCTTTTTCTAGCCTAGTTTTCTTGCTTTTCAAGAAGTGCTCATGCATAGGTTTGTCTTGCTATTCATTTTTGTCCCTCTATCAAGGTTTTGTGTTCAGAATGACCCCATGCCCAATGGATATGTCAAGGCCATTGGTTTTCCATGTCAAGCAGGCTAACATCCAGCAGAAATTGCCAAAATGTTCCCCTAATTTCCTCTTTTGCAAATTTGGCCAAAATCTATTTTAAGGTCTCTATTTTACCCCTGCCAAGCATCCCTGAAATTTTCATGGCCTCACATTTTGTTTCCTTCCCTCTACAATTATTTCAAGCCCCTGGTCTGCAGGTTTAAAATTCATAAACTAGTCGTTGTAGGCCAAAACCCTTGAAAACCCTAGGGCCTCATTCTTTTTTCTCGTTACTTTATCGACAACTTAAGTGACTAAAGGGGAATGTGCATATTAAGTTCCCTCTTGTTCATCAGTTATCTTATTCTTTCTGGCGGTCACCTTTTCTTCTTGCGAACTAGTGGTTCCTTATTCTCCTGGTCGTGAAATTAAATGGTGGTACCCTGAGTTATTCAGTGACTCTACAATTTTCCCTCAGTCGGGCTTTTTCTTAATGGAACCCTGGGTTCATGCATGATTCAGTGAATTAGCGAACTCCCTATGTTTGCCTATTCATTCAATTTAACCATAGTTCATCAAAATATTTCACGTATGAAATTGCCTTGTTCACTGATTCGCTCGGTCAAAGTGGGGTTAGTTTTGTAGACAGTGGTGAGATTCTACATCGGACGGTCGTGTTACAATTAGAAGGAATATTCTAGGGTCACGAGGAGATGAGACTAGTTGTGGATTTGGTATCAGGGTTTTTTCTTCAATCGCCGGTTACTTTTCCTATTCAGCAATTCAGCGAATATAGTGGTTCGCATAGTCTCTTAATTCTCACGGTTAAGCCCTTGCTGGCTAGTGACTCAGCGAGTAGTTAGCTTCTCTTCAGTCACGCGATCATTGAATCTTTCAGTGGTCTCAAATAATCGAGGGTCCCAGTTAGCAAGATCTACAGTTGGTGTGTGTTCTCATAGGTTTGTGTCAGAGCATCAGATCATGCGCCAACCGTCGATCTTGATTTGTTATTAGAGCTTCATTCGGTGGGTCCTTTCTTTCTGACTTGCTCACATCTAATTTGTCCACATAGTGATGACTAGAACATGTTAGTGGGTCTTGATCCTTTCGAAAGGTTAAAGTACAGTAGGATCTTGTGGTTGTCGCTATGCCACTGGGATAAGATGTGCACTTTTTAAGTCAGCGGTTTAGTGACAACCATTTGATATTCTTTCTATAGATCATGGGTCTGTCTGTAAGGTATGCTGACTTCCTCAAATATAATTGGTCCATGTGGTGCTGACAAAGATTTCCAATGGGTCCAGTGTGTCAGAAGGGGTCCCAATCTAAAAGGATCTATGGTTGGCATAAAAGTGTAAGGAATATTCTGAGGCTTTAAGATCTTGCACCCGCTGTTAGATCAAGATCTTATCTTTCATGGGTCCAATGTCAGGGAAGTGTCGAGGTGTCTATTAATGGAGCAGCCGGAATGAATGAAAGAATGCTAGGTGGCATAAATGGGCCCAGGGTTAGTAAAGCTTTCTACAAACCAGTGAATAAAGGGGTCTCCCTTATTCACTAGATTAAGCCACGATTAGTAAAATGGTTCAGCTATTCAGTGACTGTAGTTTTTGCTGAATCGCTTGAACCAACTGGAGTTAAGAAATATATCCTGTGACTTAGAATTATTCAGTCACATGGTCACCAAATAACTTAAAAGAGGAGGGCTTGAGGTGGGTCCAAATATGCTGACAGGTCGACATGCTCGCTTCTCATTGGCTGCTAACTTCCATGGTGGTTTTGACTCAAGGAGGGGATTTTAAGAAATTTTCTTAGTGCATTTGGGTCATTCATCTGCCGAGAAATGTTAGACATCGACAGACACATTTTAAAATGACCTGTTAGCCATTGGTTTTAAAAAATTCAAATGTGTCTAAGAGGTTTTTGGAAGAATCTGATTTGCAGACCATGGGCGTTGAGGTAGCTCAGCAAATTTATGTCTCCAAGACATTTGCAGTTAAGGGGGAGATGATGAGAGAGGTCTGGGCGACCATCTTGGGTCAATTCTTTTCCCAAAAAAGTACCAACTAGTGCATTCATGGCGGGACTTTTGTGCAGGAAAGTAGATAAATCTAGGTTGCTTTTCCATGAGTTGATGTAGTACAGGGATGGACACTCAATGCTGAATATCTAATCAGTCGAGATATTTGCAAGAGATACATTTATGATCAGAGATGACAGACTTAGCATTTGAATATTTTATGTAAAATCTTGTAACCCTAGTTAGGTTTTGACTCTTACCAGTGTGTAAGAGTATGTACATATTGCATTTTGGAGCTTTTGAGCTCAAGGAATTGACTTTTTGTGTAAAAAAGAGGAGTTGGACAAATTGTAGAAGAAATTCATACTTTCTTAATGGTCATCTGTGGCATTTTTTCTGCCCTCTGGCTTATACAATTGTAGAATTCCCATTGATAATACAAATATTGCAGAGGTATTTTGTGACAATCCTTCATGTCCCTATAGTTCCTTGTTTGGGTTGTCTCTTATTGGATCAAAGTATGTGCATGTTTTTAATGTTATTTTAGGGTTCCTGATCCCTCTTGCTTTCTGCAATTTTGTGTGTTACTATGTTTGATCTGATTTAGATGTTCTTGTGGGTATACCTTATCCCCTTAATAGTCTTATCTCAATCCTACACCAAGTTGTAGAAGTGAATGTCTGTTTGCAGGTCATAAGTTTTGTCTTATTCTCAGGCCCTCTTATGAAGTACTTATGCAAGCCTATTCATTAAGTTGTGACCTATTAGACCTGAGCCTTTCATTGATTTTGTTCCTACATACTGAGATCCAAATCCTAGTTTTGGTGCATCACCTAGTAGGTAGTTTTCTTTCAAGTCATTTCTCTTACAAGCATTCCTTCTATCCCTTTCTCTTAAAGGTTTTACTTTCATGTCTAAAATAAACTTAGGGTGATTATCCAAGAGGAACCAGCCTAAAACCTGGAGGTTTCATCTCAATTAGCAAAGGTCCCACGATCAATCATACCACGTGTCATGATTCCACCGATAGTTTTTTGTAAAGATTATGAAGAGCAACAATAGGCCCGAAATTTACCTTTGGCCATTGATATGTTGTAATCCAATGGACCTGTAAGTCTGTGACGTTATAGTGATGGGACCTGATGCAAATTCATAATCGAATCAAAACCATTGGATTAAGAGAGATGAATAGTAGAAGGTGCATTTCGGATGGATTGTGGTGAGATAACTCCTTTACTGAAAACTCTCTCCAAAATCATCACATGTGTCATTATTTAAGAATGAAAACTCGGGAGAATGAAAATTTAATAATTATTTCTGATTATTAAATAGCCATACCAACTATACAACTATTGTATTAATCACCAAATTTATATGCATTTTTGAAAAACATTCGCCATGACAAATAAATTAATTACAATATTTGTAAAATAATTTTGACATAATTTATTAGTACAAGGAAATCTAATTCACCAATTAAATTATTAACTTTCCATTTAAAATCATTTATAGTCACCATATTTTTACAAAAATGGTATACGTTATTAAAAAATTCACCAAAAAATATCCATATTTTGAAATAGAATTCGCCATCAATAGTAAGAATTTTCCCTCCAAAAAATATGTGATTCGCCATGATTTTATACCTTTTGGGAGTGGGGGTTTCTTAAAGTTATCCCAGATCTAGAGGAGTCATTGTCTTGTTTCGAGGAGGTTGATTGGGTTAGTTGGTAGAAGGTTTCTATTACTTTCTATACCTATATGTGAAATTTTTTCGATCACATTCCTCGAAGACGATAATTCCTCTCATGAAATTTCCATTTGGTTAGGTAGCTTAAATCTATTTAGGTGAGGTAGGAAGAGGTTGATTTCAAAAATATGAAGTTTAAATATATAGTTTGGACCATAGAAGTAAGTTATTTAAAGGGGACTTTTAAAATCTTACCATGAAGTCACTAGTTTAGGAAATAAAAAGAGAAGAAAACATATCCCTTGAACTCCCTATTGGGGGTACCACCTTTTTTAAAACTAGAATTTTTTACCTTGAAAATGTTTGGAGTGCAAAGCCAGCATGTATTTTTTAAGAGATGAAAATTTCATATATGTCCTTGGAGTTTTGGGTATAATTTGTTAAAAATAGGAAGAAAATTTCCCCATTCATTGAGCTTGAATAGGTATTCCAAACCAAAATCAATGAGAAATATCATGTCTGGGCCAAGTAGTTTATTTTGAGAATGCAAAAACACCACCTGTTTCTTTGTTAGTGGAAAACCCTTGACCTGAATGACACCACTATGAGGCTTCAATTTCTCTTCATGGCTCAAAACAAGGTGTTCAAATATAAGTGATGTTTATCTCTCAATAGGTGTTGAGTAAGTGAATATGCAATGCAGATGGAAACTACTAAACTAAATCCATGATTCAAATAGAGTATCCACTTCTTATTGCATTCTTGTGTCATCATTACTAATTACTTGGGATTGTAAATGGGCCATTTTCTCAAATTGAAAAATAATATTGCATAAAACACCTCGATGGGAACAAACAGAGTCGAAGTCACTGTACTTGCAACAAGATTTCTAAATATAGGGAAAAAATCACTTCCAATAATTATCCCTTAGTTGATTTTCCCTTTCCGAGTACCCACACCTCTTGTTTTGGCTTTCCTTCTACCAAATGGTTTCTCTTCCTCCTCACCTCAATAGCCTTTCAACACTCATCAAATGAAGTCTCACAACTCTATGGGCTAAGAAGATGGATGCAATGATTCTCAATGCAACTCTCCAATTAGCGTGCTCGTGCACTATGCTATGTCATGCAGGAAAATGAGAAAACATTACCTTTTTGTAAGTAATTCCCATGTGAGTCAAAATTTTGGCATCGTCATCTATCGTCGGTATTCTGAAAAACATGGGAAATATTTAAATATAAAAAAATTTCCCTTTGTAGAATCTTATAGAGAAAAAGAAATATCGGAGCCATCAGAAATGGTCGTCAAAAATTTTGCCCAAATGTATAAGTGTATGTCAGATGTTTTAAATTTGTGTTACAATGTTGTTTAACTAAGAAATATGTTATAAGTTATACTAATTAAGAGGAATCATATATAATGCATCTTTTGTTTACTTATTAAGATAACCAATTTATGTTTCCATATATAAATGTAAATGATTCAAAGTTGACCATTTCTCATTACTATTTGTCAAAATAATTAACATATTTGAATTTTTTTTAACAAGGTGTCAAAGCCACTTAATATATTTATATTAATATAATAATTTTTTTACACTAGTTCAAAATGAGCTCCAACCATGAAGAAACATAATTAATATATGATTACGATAATTATTATTCAAAGAATTTCAACTTATGATATATGATGTCAAAATTCAAATATTATTATTACAATTTACAATAGTTTTAACTTGAACACAAGAATATTATGAAAGGACCATGATGATATTTTAATTATATATTAAAATATTTTATATATTTTAATTAAAGTGTACTATTATTAGTGTAGTATGACAAACAAGGAATATCGTACAAGCACAGACTCAAAATCATAAAAATCATTTAAAATGAATTTTAATTTGAAACATTTTGTAATTAGAAAAATTCATTTCTTTTAAAAAATTTATTTACTAAAATATATAAATAGAATAATAAATAAATATATTAATATTTAAATATATATTATAAAATTTTAAGAATAAATTATAAATAAAATTTTTACAATTTAAAATTTATATTTACTTAAAAATTATATTGTGACATGTATAATATATAATTGAGTTATTATATATATATATATATATATATATGTATATATATATATATCTATGTATGTATGTATGTATGTATGTATGTATGTATGTATGTGTGTGTATGTATGTGTGTGTGTATGTCTGTATGTATGTGTGTATGTGTGTATGTATGTGTGTGTATATATATATATATATATATATATATATATATATATATATATATATATATATATGAAAATTTAAATAATATTAGCAATTACACTTCAACAAGGTGCAATGGGTGACAAATGTGGACTAATCATAATCTAATGTAAGAGGAAAGATATCTTAAATTATATATATATTGGTTGAGAAATATTTTTTTAGATCGAGCTCTCTATTTCCTTTGTCATTGTGTATCGATTGTTTTGTATTTGGAAAGCATTGGTTGAATTGATAACATTAAGTATCTTTGTTATCTTCTATTTCTCTGATAATATGGTCATTAAAAATATGGTATATTCATGTCACAATAGGGAGCATAATATTTTTTGTGACCCCTTAGATGATAGATAAATTAACGGGTCTAAAATGAAAAGGTATAAAAAGTGGAGAGGAAGAGCTTGGGTGAAATGCGTGTGATAGGTTCTATTTCCCCCATTTGTATTCTCTTTTACTCTTAATTGTTATGAAGTATTTTACCCTAGAGGATAGGTATATTGCCTTCCATGGGCACCGTTTCGCCATCTTAAATCATTTGAGAAAGGGCGGTATGATTAATGTGACCTTATTACGATCCATCTACTTTTTTATCCTTAGCATGTACAGAGCCACAATGTGAAACTAGCCAAAAGAACTGTTAAGATTAACCTTGAAGAAATCAATCATCTTCCTAAAAAGTCTAACCTTATGGGTAGGGATTTCAATTATGTTTCTTAGTGTGTTTTCTAACTTATTAAAAAAATATAGTATATTCTAGTTAAAGAATGCCTATATAGAAAAAATGGTCAAATACAAAATTGAAACCATAGCTTAACCTTAACCCTAATCAAACCCTATCACTAATTTAAACATAAACCTAATTTCTTAATATTAATAATTATAGAGTGAGATGTTGAATGCTATAAAAGCCAACCTAAAATTTAAAAGTTCAATTTGACAAATCAACATAATTAAATTAAGCATTTAATCATTTTATTTAAATAAAGTTTAAAATTTTTGGTAAAATTTAATTGGTTTCATGACACCCATAACAAAAGAATAAGTTAAATATTTATAGTCTATCATTGAGCTCAATACATACAAACAACATCTTTATGAGGACAAAATGAAAAATGAAAATGTTTTACAAAATTAAATCTATATATTATAATTAAAAACTATAAAAAATTAATTTATATATTATTTAATTCTATTCACTTTATAAAGATACAAATTTTGTTAATCTCCATTTTTATAGTTATTGTATGAATATTTTTTATTAAACTCAAACTATAATAATTTAGATTTAACAATGGGATTTATGTTTTCTATTTTATATTGAATTTTGTAGGTTTCTAAGCAGCTGGGTGGAAATAATTAGCTCGGTTCCTATGTTTTGGTCAATTTTGGAAGGGTTTAACCCTAGGTCCCCCAGTTTTGTGAATGGGGTTTTTATTAGCTTTTACTGCTCTCTGGTTAGCCCTGTGTGGCTGTTTACTGATACCTTACTTGATACTTTATGTGATATTGTTGATACTAGATACTCTGGGTTACTTCGTATGTTTAGTAAGGTGACTTTTGTTTTTGATAAAGGTAGACTAGAACTACTGAATTTGTTTTCATGTCTCCTACTTGACTGGTTACATTAATATACTATTAATGTGCTACTAGTCTTTTGTTCTACGGGCCAATACCCTTCTGCTACTTTTATCTATAAAAAACAAAAGAATAAGTTAAATATTTATATTCTATCATTGAGCTCAATAGATACAAACAACATCTGTATCGGGACAAAATGAAAAATGAAAATGTTTTACAAAATTAAATCTATATATTATAATTAAAAACTATAAAAAATTAATTTATATATTATTTAATTCTTTTCACTTTATAAAGATACAAATTTTGTTAATCTCTATTTTTATAGTTATTGTATGAATATTTTTTATTGAACTCTAACTATAATAATTTAGATTTAACAATAGGATTTATGTTTTCTATTTTATATTGAATTTTGTAGATTTATATGTTTTATTTTTCTATTTTAAACTCTAATTTTTATTTTCTATTTTATATATTCTCTTGAAATTTTATGTCATTTTTCTTTAAATAATAGTTAAATATAATTTTTTTTATTATACTCTTTGACATCAAATCTTAAATTTTATGATCTATATTATACATGTTGAATTTTATATTAGGAATAGGTATAATATTTTAAAATTTCAAATTTACTTCAATATTAAATATTTTTCATTAAATTATATATTCTAAATTATTCTTGTAAGTGAATAGAATTTAGTCATTTTGCATGTATTTTCAATATTTGATAATTTTATATTAAGTAATAAATTTTTAATAAATTTTTTATTTTCATTTGAAATATAAAATCTATATTTATTTTGTTAATACATTTAATGATCTTTCACACTAAAATTGTGATTTTCCACTTCCTGTAATTATCAAAAATCATTGATGATATTTTACCCTATTGGCTGATGCAATAGAAGTTCACTGGAGATTTTACCCTAAAGTCTATATATTAATTGCTAATTTGAAATCGTCAAGCTCATTGACCATATTCATTGTATCCATATACCGAAAGTATGATTAGGTTCCTCAAGGGCAATTCTGCTCTGGCACAGATCGTCTCATCCCAGTCAAAATACCTCTGAGTGCAATGAGCAGGATGCCGACTGTATGGAGAGCTACAAAGTTGATTCAGGCAACAATTTTACTCACACTTGTCTTGCTTGCAGCTGATTTTCTCAAATAGTGTTAACTATTTTTTTAGAATGCTTTCCCTTCATTTGCTGGCAAATAGGTGCATATAAGTCAATAGTTTTGCCTCCGAACAATGGGATATTGGAAAGAGTTGTTAAGGTATACATTTTGGCTCGTTATTTTTCAATTTTGAGGTGCACATTTTTACCGGTCCTCAATATTTTGTTCATAACTATTAGGATGTCTGTTCCATTTCTTTCATAAGATCCTAATTAAAGAAAATGTTACTCACACCGCAAATGCAAGAATGAAACTGAATTGCTGAATTTTGGTACAATTATTATGTTGTGTTTTATATATATTTGCCAGTTTCTTCAATTTAAAGCACTTGTTCTGTTCTGTCTTGATAAGAGAATTGTTAGTGCTAAAGGAAGGGTTTCTCTTTTCAGGAATGGAATAAATTGTTAACTTCTATTAACGCTTAAGGAATGATTTCTCCATTCAGGAAAATAAATAAATGGCAAAGATTTATTTAGTGGTGAACAAATGATTTCTCCTTACAGAAATGAAGTAAATGGTAGTGAGTATTTGTTAGTCTTCTAAAGTAGTGTTATTAGGTATTCATTCTAAGCTTTTTTATTTTGAGATAAACTATTGTCTGTTGCATCAGGTGCGTTGGCTTATAATTTGTTTTTATTTCAACATATGAAACAACGAAGGGGTGTAGGAAACCCTGTTTTATATTACCTTTATAGAACATATTTCCGAAAATTGTCATTTGAATCTTCCAAGGCTACCATTTAACATTTTCATGATTCCGGACATAAATTTCATGTAATCTCATCTTACTTTTATAGTTTAGTAGATCTATACAGGTCATACTGTTTAGCCACAGCTATGCAGTAATTCTGTTTACACTACCTTCAAACACAGAAACATTTCATACAAGGGTAGAACTGGAAAACATCATAATCTTTCTAGAATAATCAGAGATCTATGGAGGTTATACTGTTTATCCACGGCTATGCAGTAATTCTGTTTATACTACCTGCAAACATCGATGCATTTCATACAAGGGTAGAACTGGAAAACATCATAATCTTGCTAGAATAATCATATATCTATGGAGGTTATACTGTTTAGCCACGGCTATGCAGTAATTTTGTTTATTCTACCTGCAAACATAGATGCATTTCATACAAGGGTAGAACTGGAAAAAATCATAATCTTGCTAGAATAATCATAACCATTGCACGGGTAAGATAATCTACGGGATAAGAAAGTATAATTCTTTTTTATAGATTATTAACATTTGTAATGTTTAAATAGAGTGGGAAAACAACTACTCTTCAAATTATAAAATGATGTCTGATGTCCTATTATTAGAATAAATATTTAGTAAGTCCTACAACAAATGTCCACACAACCTAGAAGTCAATAGCATGTCTCAGTGTTTCGATCTTTCCATCTCCAATTACTTCCCTCCAGTATACCCTCTTATATGCTTGTTGCCTGCACACGGGACACTCATTTTTCTTCTTCAGCCATTGCACAATACATTTCTTGTGAAAGATGTGGAGTTCATGGCAACGTAACTGGCACACCTCTTCGGCTGCTTCAAAATCTGATAAACAAATCGCACACATAACATTTTCCTCCTCTGAAATGTTTTTGTTTACGCTACCCAAATCTTCAACCACTCGTCTTATCTGTCTCTCCCTATGCCACTCCACTCTTAGTTGCAGATCGCTTGACCAATGTTCCGAAATCATATCTCGTACTTCCTCCAATGTAACATTTATCTGATTCAGACCCCGACACTCCCCAACTCTCACTACCAAATCCTCACACTCCTGCTCTAACAAATTGAGAACAATTTGAAACAAGTTTCATGAAATGCAAACTTATCCACTTGTTTCTGTGGGTCTGCTTCGTACGCTGTTTTCTCTCTTATCAAATCACCTCTCAATGCACGCGCAAGGCTGTTTAGATTGCCTAGACTAGCTATAGCTTTAATCATTTCAATATTAAACCCTCCTGCCATTTTTGTCTTAACTTATTTATGGACTTCTGACTTCAAATAGTTGTGCAATTATGGATCTCACGCTCCTTCTTATATATCGTAACAACGAATGAAGAGTTGGGCATAAACAGATACCAACATCTCATAACTAGGTTTTAAGAAAAGCAACCAATATCAATTATTAAATCTTCCAATAGTGCTGTAAATGTAAATTACATCATCCCTCAAACGTTATTTCGGTCAATTCATTGATTAAGAAAAACAATTTAATCTGGTTTATCAACGATGAGGGTTAATGTTGAATATTAAATTTTGAATCAGAAAAATTTCAACATATAATTTTGAATAACAAAAGCTACAACATTAAGTTTTAAATCGCAAATATAAGATAGGTGTTTATTTTGTTAAACAATAACAATAAGAACATGTTTGGTTTAGGGAATGTTTTCTTTATTTAAGTAGAGATAAAAATAAAAGACATTTTTGCTATTATCAAATTTTAAAATTTTGTGTAAAGATGTTAATAGTTCTAACTTAATATCATATATGTTTTTCAATATACCACAACACAAATTTAGTCCCTAACATGCATTTCCAATTTAGTACATAATTAGACTTCTTCTAATCAATATTACGGATCATCTACTCCAAGCAAAGCTATTAGAGATAACGATATTAAGATTGTCTTATTTAAATAGTTAGAAATCTAGGTTCATGTTCTCAAAAGTTGACCACTTTCATTGGACTAGTTTTACACTTATGAAAATGGAAAAAATCTGTAACGATAATTCTAGTATCTTAGAATAAATGATTGGGTGCTAAATTATGTTATTTTGAATGGATTAAATAGTCGTAGAATGGGTTCTTTCAATAAAAACCTTTGCCAATGCATTGTTTGATGATAATAAATAAATAAATTGAATGCATTTAAAATATGATTGCCTAAAAATGAAATCCCCCAACATTTCACCAAGCTACTTTTAATAGCTTCTAATTACATCTATTATACGAGACTCGGAATTGGGCTTTTGGAATTTTTGGGTGTTTTTCAAAGAGTGCATAATGTATGGAAGAATTGGAAGGTGTGCCGAGGACATGGAAGTGTCTAGGTAATACAGGTCCATCCATTCCAATAGCATTTGAGGCCAAGTGATCAGAGGAAGGTCTCTAAAAAGTGACTAACTCAAAGGTATTGCAAACTGACCTAAAGTGACAGTGGTTGAATGTTATTAGTTTGTTTTAATTTCTTATCATGTCCTTCTCGAATACCCTTAGCTATTGTATCTACTAATCTAATTGTAGGCTACTTCAACGAAGACAAGGAAGATGCATATACACTATGCTAAAAGTTACAATGCATTCTCTTCAATTTCAAAGAAAAGAAGGCATTAGGCCTAAATAATTAAAAGAAGAGCATGGATTGTAAAAATACCTTTATCTCAAGACAAAGACCTACCTATTACAAATCATCATGCTTCCTTAGTGCTTGCACTTCCATTGTAGAAAGAACCAAACTTAGCACAAGCAACTTAGTGTAGATGGAGAACTCAACAACATGTTGCATGCAAAGGATCAACAATCACGATCAACGATTATTTCCTGCTAAAATCATCCTCCTCTTGAATTTTTTTTTAAAAATATGAACACATAGGAAACACATTATTTTGTATTGCCATTATAGATCAGTAATATAGTGTGCTATGATTGTAAATGAGTTTGTTGTAGATGGTTGGTAGAGCATCAATTGTTCTTGTATAGAATCATGTTCTTGATATATCATTTCATGGTTTTTTCTTGGTATAAAATTTGGAGTTGAGTTATTCCCTAGTTTATCTTATGAGGCAAGACAAAAAAATACTCAGAACTTTGTCTTGTGACAAGATAATCTTCTTAGGGATGTGTATGGTGAAGGAGCTCTAAGAGCCCTTTAAGGCCACATGATCATTTTGAGTAAATATTTTTAACAAGGCAATTATGACAAAATTATTTTTCTTTTCATGAGAAAATGAGGTCATTCCATGTATTGGATCAAAGCTGTAAGGCCATTGTGTCTTTTTTTTTCATCTCTAGGCCAACTAGATCTTGAATAGATCAACACTAGTCAACATCCATAGAGGTGCAAAAAGTGATGAAATTAATTTAATTAATGTTTTTAATGTCATATTTGACATGTTTGAGGAATCCTAGGTTGATAGGAGATCATTTGGTTGAAAATTGCAAAAGTTGTCGAAATTGCTCAAAAGATGCTATGAGCAACTTTGTAATTCAGTGCAAAAAGTTGCATTTTATTTCCCAAATGACCAAATAATTTCAAATTTGGTAATAATAGTTAGTGAGGGGTGTAAGAACTAGATATGTTCTAATTGGATCAAGGATGAAGGTTTTTGTTGTATTTTAAAGGAAAAATCAATAAAGAGCACTGTTATTTCTGAAACTTTCACTATTTTCTCGACTTACGGAGAGTTCCTCTTTTCTATAATAGATTTTTCTGCCAAAAATGACACATGGTTCAAATATTATTTGACTTTACTTTTAAATGAATCAACTTTGAGAGAATTTCATGCTTTTTTGAAAAATTTATCATGGTTTTTATGGTTGGAGGTCCAAACCCTTGTTAGGATATCCAATGGACTTAAAAATTGCATGAATTTCAATCCCTCCATGGAAAGTACCTTAAAATTGGTCTATTAATCCTTGAAAATGTCTATTTCAATATTATTGAGGTGTTAGTGTATTATTTCATAGTTTTGATCATTTTTAGTGATGCCCTAGGTCGATAGCAGGGTTCATCAGGATGACTGTGAGCAATAGCAATAGGTTTTGTTGAATTTTTGTGTTTGTAGATGGAGTGTTTAGATGGTGAGTGGTATTTGTAAGGTCTCAATAAAAATAATGATTTTTTTTCTCCAAAGAAAACCCAAAGGTGTAAGTTAGATTTTCTCTAATTGTTTCCCCAAGCTACTACTTAGTGTAATCTATTGTGTTGTCTAAATTCATTTTATTCTTACCATAGGTTTCTCAGCCTGTCGCTTCTTGTAAACATAAATTTTTGAGGGATGTTAGTCGTAAAAACAAATATTTTATGTCCCAAGGTGTGTTAGACCCATATTGATGTTTGATGGAGTTATTTCATGATGATGTGATCCCAAGGTATGGGGTTAGAGGATTAAGAGCCAAGGTTGTCACTACTAGTCAAATTTACGTGGAGGTAAAAAACACTTGTAAATATATTAATAAACCTTATAAGGGTCTGACAATCAAAGATCACTTGGTAAGAATGGCAATGGTTTGTAGGATCACCAACATTTTTTTTTAAAGCCTTGGGTTTGGGTAACATCTATCTAGGAGTCAATCTCTTGTTTCTAGGAGGTTGATTCGGTTAGTTGGTAGAAA
Source organism: Chamaecyparis obtusa (assembly GCA_027943335.1). Classification (NCBI taxonomy): domain Eukaryota; kingdom Viridiplantae; phylum Streptophyta; class Pinopsida; order Cupressales; family Cupressaceae; genus Chamaecyparis; species Chamaecyparis obtusa. The sequence continues at coordinate 19,840 of BSBK01012938.1, read as the reverse complement.
TTTTCTATTACGTTTTGTACCTATATGTGATTTTTTTGGACCACCTTCCTCGAAGACAATATTTTCTCTCAAGAAGTTTCCATTTGGGTAGGCAGCTTAAATCTATTTAGGTGAGGTTGGAAGAGGTTGAGTTCAAAAATATGAAGTTGAAATACACAGTTTCGACCTCGGAACTAAGTTAATTAAAGTGGAATTTGAAAATCTTATCATAAAGTCACTAGGTTAGGAAACAAAAAGATAAGAAAACATATCTCTTGAACTCCCTATTCAGGGTACCACCTTTTTTCAAAGTAGAATTTTTTACCTTAAAAATGTTTAGAGTGCAAACCTAGCATGTATTTTTCAAGAGATGAAAATTTCATATATGTCCTTGGAGTTTTGGGTATAATTTGTTAAAGAGAAGAATAAAATTTCCCCCTTCATCGAGGTTGAATAGGTATTCCAAGCCAAAATCAATGAGAAATATCATGCGTGGGCCAAGCAGTTTACTTTGAGAGTGCAAAAACACCACCTGTTTCTTTGTTAGTGGAAAACCCTTGATGTGAATGACCCCACTATGAGGCTTCAATTTCTCCTCATGGCTTAAAACAAGGTGTTCAAATCTAAGTCATGGTTATCTCTCAATAGGTGTTGAGTAAGTGAATATGCAATGCAGATGGCAATTACTAGACTAAATCCATGATTCAAATAGAGTCTCCTCTTCTTATTGCATTCTTGTGTCATCATTACTAATTACTTCGATTTGTAAATGGGACATTTTCTCAAATTGAAAAATAATATAGTGTGCAACACCTCGATGGGAACAAACAGAGTTGAAATCATTGTACTTGCAATAAGATTTCTAAATATGTGGAAAAAATCACTTCCAGTCATTATCCCTTAGTTGATTTTCCCTTTCCAAGTACCCTCACATCTTGTTTTGGCTTTCCTTCTACGAAATCTAGCTTCTCATCTTCCTCCTCACCTCAATGGCCTTGCAACACTCATCCAATTAAGTCTCCCAACTCTATGGGCTAAGGAGTTGGATGCAATGGTTCTCAATGCAACTCTCCAATTAGGGTGTTTGTGCACTATCCTATGTCATGCAGAAAAGTGAGAAAATATTACCCTTCTGTATGTAATTCTCGTGTGAGTCAAAATTTTGGCATTGTCATCTGTCATTGGCATTCTGCCAAACACAGGCAATATTTAACATTAAAAAAATTTCCCTTTGTAAAATCGGACAAAGAAAAATAAATACCATAGCCATCGAAAATGGTTGTCAAAAATTTCCCCCAAATGTATAAGTGTAAAAAACATGTTTTTTAAATGGGTTAAATTAGAAACAACACTTATGATAAGACACTTTCTATCTTGGGAATTGTTGCCCTAATTTCCAGTTCTGCAAATTTTACCAAAATCTATTTTAAGGTCTTTGTTTTACCCCTGCAAAGCATCCCTAAAATTTTCATGGCCTCACATTTTGTTTCCTAGCCTCTGCAATTATTTCAAGCCCCTGGTCTACAGGTTTAAAATTCATAAACTAGCAGTTGTAGGCCAAAACCCATGAAAACCCTAGGGCCTCGTTCTATTTCCTCGTTACTTTATTGGCAACTTAAGTGACTAAAGGGGTATGTGTGTATTAATTTCCCTCTTGTTCGCCAGTTCTCTTATTCTTTCCGGCAGTAACATTTCTTCCTGCAAACTGGTGGATCCTTATTCTCCTTGTCGTGAAATTAAATGGTGGTACCTTGAGTTATTTGGTGACTCCATGATTTTCCCTCAGTCGGGCATTCACTTAATGGAACCTTGGGTTCATGCATGATTCGGTGAATTAGCGAACACCTATGTTCACGTATTCGTTCAATTTAACCACAGTTCATCAAAATATTTCACAAATGAAATTGCCTTGTTTGCTGATTCACCCAGTCAAAGTGGGGTTAGTTCTGCAGGCAGTGGTGAGATTCTGCATCGGATGGTCATCTTACAATTGAAAGGAATATTCTAGGGTCACGACGAGATGAGACTAACCATGGATTTGGTATCAAGATTTTGTCTTCAGTCAGTGGTTACTTTTCCTATTCGGCGATTCAGCGAATGCAGTGGTTCGCATAGTCTCTTAATTTTGGCGGTTAAGCCCTTGATGACTAGTGACTCAATGAGCAGTTAGCTTCCCTTCAGTCATGCGATCATTGAATCTTTTGGCGGTCTTAGATAACTGAGGGTCCCACTTAGCAAGATCTAAGGTCGGTGTGTGTTCTCATGGGTTTGTGTCAAAGCATCAGATCATGCGCTGACCGTCATTCTTGATTTGTTGTTAGAGCTTCGTTCGGTGGGTCCTTTCTTTCTGATGTCATCGCATCCAATTCATCCACATAGTGATGACTAGAACATGTTAGTGGGTCCTGATCCTTTTGGAAGGTTAAAGTACAGTAGGATCTTGTGGTTGTCGCTACACCACTGGGATAAGATGTGCACTTTTTAAGTTAGAGGTTTAGCAACAACCGTCTGATGTTCCTTCTATAGATCGTGGGTTCGTCTATTAGGTATGCTGACTTGCTCAAATATAATTGGTCTGCGTGGTGCTGACAAAGATTTCTAGTGGATCCAGTGTGTCAGAAGGGGTCCTGGTCTAAAAGGATCTATGACTGGCGTAAAAGTGTAAGGAATATTTTGGGGCTTTAAGATCTTGCACCCGTCGTTAGATCATGATCTTATCTTTCATGCGCTCGATGTCAGGGAAGTGCTGAGGTGTCTACTAATGGATGGGCCGGAATGAATGAAAGAATGCTAGGTGGCACAAATGGGCCCAGGGTTAGTAAAGGTTCCTGCAAACCAATGAATAAAGGGGTCTTTCTTGTTTGCTAGATTAAGCCACAGTTAGTAAAATGGTTTAGCTATTCACCGACTATAGTGTTCACTGAATCGCTTGACCCAACTGGAGTGAAGAAATATATCCCGCGACTTAGAATTCTTCAGTCACATGGTTGCCAAATAACTTAAAACAGGAGGGCTCAAGGTGGGTCCAAATATGGTGATAGGTCGATATGCTCGCTTCTCATTGGTCGCTGACTTCCACAATGGTTTTGACTCAAGGAGGGGATTTTAAGTAATTTTCTAAGTGCATTTGGGTTGTTCATCTACTGAGAAATGTTAGACATTGATGAAAACATTTTTAAATGACAGGTTAACCGTTGGTTTTCAAAAATTCAAATGTGTCTAAGAGGTTTTTGCTAGAATCTGATTTGTAGACTGCCGACGATGAGGTAGCTCAAGAAATTTATGTCTCTAGGACATTTGTAGTTAAGGGGGAGATGATGAGAGAGGTCTGGGCAGCCGTCTTGGGTCGATTCTTATCCTAAAAAAGTACCAACTGGTGCATTCATGGTGGGACTTTTGTGTAGGAAACTAAATTAATCTATGTTGCTTGTTCCCGAGTTGATGTAGTACAGGGATGGACACTCAATGATGAATATCTGATCAGTCGAGATATATGCAGGAGATACATTTATGATCAGAGATGACAGACTTAGGGTTTGAATATTTTATGTAAAATCTTGTAACCCTAGTTAGGTTTAGACTCTTGTCGGCGTGCAAGAGTATGTACATATTGCATTTTGGAGCTTTTGAGCTCAAGGAATTGACTTTTTTTGTAAAAAAGAGGAGTTGGACAATTTGTAGAAGAAATTCATACTTTCTTAAGGGTCATCTGTGGCCTTTTTTCTACCCTCTGGCTTATACAATTGCAAAATTCCCATTGATAATACAAATATTATAGAGGTATTTTGTGACAATCCTTCATGTCCCTATACTACCTTGTTTGGGTTGTCTCTTATTGGATCAAAGTATGTGCATGTTTTCAATATTATTTTAGGGTTCCTGATCCCTCTTGCTTTTTGCAATTTTGTGTGTTACTGTGTTTGATCTGATTTAGATGTTCTTGTGGGTATACCTCAGCCCCTTAACAGTCTTGTCTCAATCCTACACTGAGTTGTAGAAGTGAATGTCTGTTTGTAGGTCATAAGTCATGTCTTATTCTTAGGCCCTCCTATGAAATACTTATGCAAGCCTATTCAGTAAGTTGTGACCTATTAGACCTAAGCCTTTCATTAATTTTGTTCCTACATATTGAGATCCAAACCCTAGTTTCGGTGCATCACCTAGTAGGTAGTTTTCTTTCAAGTCATTTCCCTTACAAGCATTCCTTCTATCCCTTTCCCTTAAAGGTTTTACTTTCATGTCTAAAAGAAAATTAGGGTGATTATCCAAAAGGAACTAGCCTAGAACCTGGAGGTTTCATCTCAATTAGAAAAGGTCCCACAACCTAGAGATGATTCCCATGTTATACTGAGTTATCAAGACCAAAAGAGCTTGAGACCAAGGCGCAAACTAAGTGTATAAAAATTCTGGCATGCCCAGTGGGACAAGAAGTTATTGAAATTCAAAGATATGCTATCTCTGATATGCAAATTGCATAATACAGGCTTTTAGAAGTCATTCTATCAAGTATATTTGGTGACTCCACTGTTCAAAGATCAGAGGCTACCTTGTTCAAAGTTTTATGAGAAAGATTGAGACTAGAAGCTCAAAGCCTACCCAATTTTTAGAGTTACCCTCAAAGAGAAGTCACAAAGGCAAGTCAATTCAAAGAACATCTCCTGCAAGGAGAGTTCAGTCTACACCCCCTGATACTTCAGCAAGGAGACCTTTTCCCTTTCATTCCAGAAGAAGAGGGAGATCTCTAACTAGAGATCTAGAGTAAGATTCTAATCAAGCAGCAAATATAGCTCATATAGTTGTAAATCTTCAAATTCTGACCCCTACAATGGCTAGACCATTTGCCTTTGCACCATTCAGTTAGGGTAGTCCACTAAATTTTTCTCAACATCATGATGTGCCTTTGGTGGCACTTAAGAGTATACCTGATTTCACAGGTGATGGGCAAACAACCACTTTTGAGCACATAAGAGATGTGACCACCATCTGTAGCATACACAATATCACTCAAGAAGATGTGGCCACAAAGTTATTAGTAGCCTCTCTGAAAGGTAAGGCTCTAGAATGGTTTAGAACTCTAACTGTTGGTTCTATTACTTCTTGGGATCAGTTAGGGGATACATTAAGTAAACATTTTGAGCATAAATCAGATAACTTGTCTCTAGTTGAGCAGTTAACAACTATTAAGAGAGACCCTTAAGAGCAAATGATAGATTATAATAGTAGATTCCTTAAAACATGGAATAGAATCCCAGTCTCTCTGAGACCATCAACTGACCATGCTTTTCTTTACTATTTAAAAAGTCTAAATGGTCAAATTTCTATCATGATCCAGTCTATGGGTGGTACTTCCTTACCTTAGGCCTTTGACATAGCTGTCAAGGGTGAAAATTGTTTGATTCAAGCAAGCATGATTGCTAGAAGGCCTCCAATGGCCATTTTTCCTAGCCTTCAACCCATTGCACCTACCCAAGTACCCTCATTTACCCCTATTCCAGCCATATTGGTGCCTCAAGCTAGTACTAGTGGCCAAGACTTAACAACAAGTTTCTCTCAAGAGTTACAAGAGATAAAGAATAGCCAACAAAGCAATCAACAAGAAATGACCAACTTGTTGCAAACCTTGACTAAAGAGGTCACAAATTTAAAGAAGCAAGGTCAAGGAATCAGACCACCATTTCAGACACAAGGCCAAGGTCCTAATCGACAATATCAAAATCAAGGATAGCCTTATCAACAAAATAGGCCACCATACCAAGGAGGATATCAAGGACAAAGACAAAGTTTTAATCAGAGAGCATTTCAAGCATATGACCTTGCACCTCTAAACTCTGCTAATCCTATGAGGGATATGGTTCCTAGTCAAAATAATATGGCTATGGATAATGAATGGTGTTTTCCTTGTAATCAACCTCACAATTAGCCTACATGTTCAAATGGATGGATGAACCAGGCCCTAATGGTTCAAAATGCCTCACAAGCTCAATCAGAGGTTTCATCTAGTGAGTTAGTTCCTCAACAAGAATCACAAGAGATTGAGACTACCCTTTTCAATTGGGAGCAACCAGACTTCAATGGATTCAATGATGAAACTGATTTTGTTGCCTTTACAAGAGAAAAGAGAAGAGCTCAGGACATGGAGAGACTAGATTCTAATGCCAAGGCCACTACATCTATAGAGCCACTGCAGCAAGCTGATCCCATCACACCTAGGGAGGCTCCTATCATCACAAGCAAAGAAGGCCAACATTTCAAAGAAGTGGAGCCCATCATGCCAAAGATACAAAAAAGAGTACACACTGTGACACCTTATAATATTGTGGACAACATGAAGAAGGTGAATGTCACCATGTCCATGTGGGACTCTTTGGCTCTTCCAGGACAACCTGAAATTTTGAATAAGGCTATGTCAAAGGTAGCAACTCCTCAACCTACAAAAGAAGCTACAAAGCCAGTGTTGGTCAACACTGATCAAGAAAAGGAGGCTCCAAGTAGCAACTCCAAGGCCAATGCCACACAAGGTAGGAACTCAAAGCCACCTCCCTTTTATGTATCTTTAATCATTGGAAAATCTTTAGTGCATAATTGTATGGTAGATAGTGGATCTACTAGCACTGTAATACCCAAGAAAGTAGCTAACCAATTAGGACTAAAATATGAGCCCTTCGAAAAGAAGGTTACCCAACTTGATGGATCCTCAATCAATACTATAGGTGTGGCCAAGGATACCAGTCTAATCCTTCAGGCTAGTCCTAATTTTTCAATCCTCCTTGATATATATATCATAGACCTCCCTGCATTATTTTCTATATGTCTTTCAAGGGAGTTTACATCCAAGATAGGAGGCTACCTATCTTCTGATTGGTCTCACATGTTATTTCATACAATGTATGGGATGAAGGTTACCATTAAATCAGAACCATTAGTAACACACCATATAGAACCATACGTGTCCAATGCCATCAATGTGAACTACCCTATATTTGATAGCAGTGACTTCCAAACCATTAATGAAGCAAGCACAAAGATAGAAAGTATCCCTGATATCTTTCTAGATGAAAGAGCTTCAGAGGTCCAAGAAAATCCTATTTGGGATTTTGGTTTGGGAAGTTATTTGATATAAGAGAGTGAAGTCATAGAGCCAAACCTTCCCAAAGAGGATACTGATTCAGAGGATCAGAGTAGTCAGGTTTGGGACCTATTTTTAAATGGGGCTAGAAGTAGACATGGTTCTAGTGGTGGTTCTATGCTAGTGTCCCCAAAAGGAGAAAGGTATTATACTACCTTTAGATTCAATTTCTCCTGCACTAGCAACACTGTAGAGTATGAATGTCTAGTCAATGGACTAGAATGGGCTAGGAAAAGAGGGTTTAAGGCCTTAAAAGTTTATGGTGATAGTGAGTTAGTTGTCAGCCAAGTGAGAGGGATAAGTGCAACCAAGAATGACACAATTAATGCATACAAGCATAGAGTTTGGGATGCAATTGAAGATTTCCATTCTTTCAATATTGTTGCCATCCCTAGAAAGTTAAATCAAAATGTAGATAGGTTAGTTGTTGTTGGATCCAAGTATGATATTCCAAATAGCATTTCAAGAGAAATGGATCAAAAACATATCAAAGTTATTGTCAGACCTTCTATTCCTGATAATGATGTCAATTGGTAGGTGTTTGACAATGATGAACAAATTCTACAATTCTTGTTTGAAGAAGATGTTTTTTTAGAACACAATCAAGATAGGCTATCTCAAAACTATGGTGATCAAGTGATACAACTCAAGTCTAATAAGATGCCTAGAGGTCTTGTCACTTTGGAGATTGTCTTCAATAAGGATGATGAAGTCAAAAAAAAAAAAGCTGGCCTAGTAGTTCAACAAGAACATTGTGTTGAATTAGATTTGGAACTAGGTAAAAGCCTACAATTTGGAAAGGTAAACATTGAATTGGAAAAACAAGCTTATACTCAGCTATTTAGAGAATTCAGTGATTTTTTTGCATGGAAATATTAGGACCTTAAAGGTTTTGATCCTTCCCTTGCTCAGCACACTATTGAGTTAGAACCAAATGCGAAACCAGTGAGGCAAAAGCAAAGGCTTGTTAATCCCAATCTTGAGCCACTTGTGCATAAAGAAGTACTCAAACTAATAGAAAGTGGTATCATCTACCCCATTTAGCATACTATTTGGGTTTCCAACCTTGTTCCTATTAGGAAGAAGAATGGGGAGCTAAGGTTATGTGTTGACTTCAAGGATCTTAACAGGGCCTCATTAAAGGACCACCATCCACTACCTTCTATTGAACAAATCTTACAATGTGTCTCTGGATCTGAGAGATTTTCATTGTTGGATGGCTATTTAGGATACAATCAGATCCTTGTAAATGAAAAGGATCAATATAAGACTGCATTTACAACCAAGTGTGGAACCATGGCTTATCAAAAGATGCCCTTTGGTTTGTCAAATACAGGTGCTACATTTTAAAAGGCAATGGATATGGCCTTTAAGAGCCTAATGTACAAGTTTGTATTGGTCTATTTAGATGACATAACTATCTATTCTAAACATGCATTAGATCATATCAAACATTTGAGAAAGATTTTTGAAAGGTGTAGAGAATTTGGGATATCCCTTAATCCCAAGAAATGTGTGTTTGCAATCCATGAGGGAAAACTATTGGGATATGTAGTATCGAAAGAAGGAATTATAGTGGATCCTAAGAGAATTGCAAGTATCTTAGAGCTACCCCTACCACATCATAAGAAAATCCTCCAATCTTTCATAGGAAAGATTAACTTTGTTAGGAGGTTCTTGCCTAACATTGCAGATTTACTCAAGCCTTTGACAGCCATGTTGAAGAGGAGTTCAACTTTCAGTTGGACCAAAGAAGGGAGAGTCAATTTCCAAGCTATCAAAGAGGCCTTAATAGAAGCTCCTGCCCTCTTAAACCCAAATTTCAAAAAGGATTTCATCGTTTATGCTTATGGAGGTCATGATGCCATATCTACAATGTTGACTCAAGAATATTCAGATGGATTGGAGCAACCTATTGCTTTCTTTAGCAAAGGTTTAGAGGAGTATGAACAAAGATACTCTTTTATAGAAAAACATGTGCTTGGTATGTAAACAGCCTCAAAAAGTTTAGATATCTATTGACCCATAGCAAGGTACATTTAAAAGTTACTCATCCAAGTGTCAAAGAGTTTTTTCTTTCCAAGGACTTAAATGAGAAAAGAGCTGGTTGGATCACCAAGGTGATGGAATATGACATTGATATTTAAACTACCAAGCTAGTCAGAGGAAGAGGTCTTTGTGAGCATTTGGCAGAGGATGATAGTTCAAAGAAATCAGAGCAAATGGATGCATCTTTGGTGGTGCACTCTATAGAAGAACAAGCCAAGGCAACAAGTTGGTTGCCTAATATGATCAATTATTTAAAGATAGGACAATGTCCTGCAGGTTTGGATTCAGCAAAAAGGAGGTATTATACGTTACAATCTATTCCTTTGGTGCTGGTAAATGATGTTCTTTTTAGAAAGGATCAAAATGGTGTCCTTTTGAGATGCATAGATTCAGAAAAGATAGCTGATGTCCTATTTGAGTTTCATGATGGACCTTCTAGAGGTCACTTTTCTCCTAGGACTACTGCTTTTAAGATCATGAGGGCTGGATACTATTGGCCATCTATCTTTAAGGATAGTCATGATTATGTTAGAAAATATATCAAGTGTGCAATTTTTGGAGGAAAAGAAAGGCTTGCAGCCTTACCCCTACAACCAGTCAGAACAGAGCAGCCCTTCATGAAGTGGGGTATAGATTTCATAGGAATGATTAACCCTCCATCTAGTGTAGGGAATAAATGGATAATTACTGCAACTAATTATTTCACTAGATGGATAGAGCAAAATGCTTTAAAGGAAGCAAATGAGAGTGTTGTATTGAGTTTTTATGATGACATAGTTCATAGGTTTGGCACTCCTGATTCCATCATTTCAGATAATGCCTTAGTATTCACAAGCCTCAAAGTATCAGAGTGGGTAGTCAAGAATGACATCTATCTGAATGCTAGTTCAAATTATTACCCTCAAGGAAATGGCTTGGAAGAATCCACCAATAAGAATTTGATCAGAATAATCAAGAAGACTCTTCAAGACAATCAGAGAGATTGGCATACAAAGCTCAAATTTGCCCTGTGGTTAGACAAAATTACCCCAAAGAAAATCATTGGTAATTATCCTTATATGTTAGTGTATGGAAAAGAGGCTAAGTTGTCCATTTCAACAGAATTACCAGCTCTAGACTTAGCTACTCAATATGCCCTATTTGATGAAGAGGATCCCCTACAGATCAGATATGCTCAATTGATGGAATTAGAGGAAATCAAAGATAAGTCTATAAAGGACATGGAATTCCATCAAATACAAACAAAGAAGAATTTTGATAAGAGAGCCAGAGTCAGAAATTTCAAGGTTGGGGATGTAGTCCTCAAGTGGGATGAGTTCAGGTCTAAGCCTGGCAGACACACAAAGTTCGATTCATTTTGGGGTGGACCATTTGTTATAACAGAGTGTAGGGGAACCAATGCTTTTCAACTTTCAACTCTGGAAGTAGATGCCCTGCCAGTTTTAGTCAATGGATTCCACTTGAAGCCCTACTTTGAGGTTAATCCCTCCATGTAAATTCTTGTAGATATGGGTTTCTTGTTTTCTTTCCCTTTTTCTAGCCTAGTTTTCCTGCTTTTCAAGAAGTGCTCGTGCACAGGTTTGTCTTGCTATTCATTTTTGTCCCTGTATCAAGGTTTAGTGTTTAGAATGACCCCATGCCCAATGGATATGTCAAGGCCACTGGTTTTCCATGTCAAGCAGGCTGACATCCAGCAGAAATCTCCAAAATATTGCCCTAATTTCCTATTTTGCAAATTTGGCCAAAATCTATTTTAAGGTCTCTATTTTACCCCTGCCAAGCATCCTTGAAATTTTCATGGCCTCATTTTTTGTTTCCTGGCCTCTACAATTATTTCAAGCCCCAGGTCTATAGGTTTAAAAATTATAAACTAGCCGTTGTAGGCCAAAACCCTTGATAAACCTAGGGCCTCATTCTTTTTCCTTGTTACTTTATCAGCAACTTAAGTGACTAAAGGGGCATGTGAATATTAAGTTCCCTCTTGGTGACTAACTCTCTTATTCTTTCTGACAGTCACCTTATCTTCTTGTGAACTGGTGGTTCCTTATTCTCCTGGTCGTGAAATTAAATGGCGGCACCCTGAGTTATTCAGCGACTCAGCGATTTTCCCTTAGTCAAACATTCACTTAATGGAACCCTGGGTTCATGCATCATTCAGTGAATTAGCAAACTCCCTTTGTTCATGTATTCATTCAATTTAACCATAGTTCATCAAAATATTTCACGAATGAAATTGCCTTGTTTGCTTATTCGCCCAGTCAAAGTGGGGTTAGTTCTATAGGTAGTGGTGAGATTCTGCATCAGACGGTCATCTTACAATTGAAAGGAATATTCTAGGGTCACAAGGAGATGAGACTAGCTGTGGATTTGGTATTAGGGTTTTGTCTTCAGTCAGTGGTTACTTTTCCTATTCGGCGATTTAGCGAATGCAGTGGTTCGCATAGTCTCTTAATTCAAGCGGTTAAGCCCGTGACGGCTAACAACTCAGCAAGTAGTTAGCTTCTCTTTAGTCACGCAATCATTGAATCTTTTAGCAGTCTCAGATAACCAAGGGTCCTAGGTAGCAAGATCTATGATCAGTGTGTGTTCTCATGGGTTTGTGATAGAGCATCAGATCATGTGCCGACCATCGATCTTGATTTGTTGTTAGAGCTTCATTCGGTGGTTCCTTTCTTTCTGACATGCTCGCATCCGATTGGTCCACATAGTGATGACTGGAACATGTCAGTGGGTCCTGATCCTTTCGGAAGGTTAAAGTACAGCCAGATATTATGGTTGTCACTACGCTGCTGGGATAAGATGTGCACTTTTTAAGTCAGCAGTTTAGCGACAACCATCTGATGTTCTTTCTACAAATCATGGGTCCGTCTATCAGGTATGTTGACTTGCTCAAATATAATTGGTCTGTATCATGCTGATAAAGATTTCCAGTGGATCCAGTGTGCCAGAAGGGATCCCGGTCTAAAAACATCTATGGCTAGCGTAAAAGCATAAGGAATATTCTGGGGCTTTAAGATCTTGTGCCCACCACCAGATCAGGATCTTATCTTTTGTGGGTCCAATGTCAGGGAAGTGCCGAGGTGTTTGCTAATGGAGCGGCCAGAATGAATGAAAGAATGCCAGGTGGCATAAATGGGCCCAGGGTTAGTAAAGCTTTCTACGAACTAGCGAATAAAGGGGTCTTTCTTGTTCATTAGATTAAGCCACGGTTAGTAAAATGGTTCAACTATTCAGCAACTGCAGTGTTCGCTGAATCGCTTGACCCAACTAGAGTTAAGAAACATATCCCGCGACTTAGAATTCCTCAGTCGTATGGTCACCAAATAACTTAATAGAGGAGGGCTCGAGGTGGGTCCAAATATACGGACAGGTCGATATGCTAGCTTCTCATTGGCCACTGACTTCCACAGTGGTTTTAACTCAAGGAGGGGATTTTAAGTAATTTTCTTAGCACATCTAGGCCATTCATCTACCAGGAAATGTGAGACATCGAAAGACATGTTTTAAAATTACCTGTTAGACGCTGGTTTTCAAAAATTCAAATGTGTCTAAGAGGTTTTTGCTAGAATCTAATTTGTAGACCATGGGTGGTGAGGTAGCTCAGCAAATTTATGTCTCCAGGACATTTGTAGTTAAGGGGGAGATGATGAGAGAGGTCTGGGCAATCATCTTGGGTCAATTCTTGTCCAGAAAAAGTACCAACCAGTGCATTCATGGTGGGACTTTTGTGCAGGAAAGTAGATAAATCTAGGTTGCTTGTCCGTGAGTTGATGCAGTATAGGGATGGACACTCAGTGATGAATATCTGATCGGTTGAGATATTTGCAGGAGATACATTTATGATCAAAGATAACACACTTAGGGTTTGAATATTTTATGTAAAATCTTGTAACCCTAGTTAGGTTTTGACTCTTGCCGGCGTGCAAGAGTATGTACATATTGGATTTTGGAGCTTTTGAGCTCAAGGAATTAACTTTTTCTATAAAAAAGAGGAGTTGGACAATTTGTAGAATAAATTCATACTTTCTTAATGGTCATCTATGGCATTCTTTTTTCCCTTTGGCTTATACAATTGTAAAATTCCCATTGATAATACAAATATTGCAGAGGTATTTTGTGACAATCCTTCATGTCCCTATACTTCCTTGTTTGGGTTGTCTCTTATTGGATCAAAGTATGTGCATGTTTTCAATGTTATTTTAGGGTTCCTGATCCCTCCTGCTTTCTACAATTTTGTGTGTTACTATGTTTGATTTGATTTAGATGTTCTTGTGGGCATACCTTAGCCCCTTAACAGTCTTGTCTCAATCCTACACCGAGTTGTAGAGGTGAATGTCTATTTACAGGTCATAAGTTGTGTCTTATTCTCAGGCCCTCTTATGAAGTACTTATGCATGGCTATTCAGTAAGTTGTGACCTATTAGACCTAAGCCTTTCATTGATTTCATTCCTACATACTGAGATCCAAACCCTAGTTTCAGTGCATCACCTAGTAGGTAGTTTTCTTTCAAGTCATTTCCCTTACAAGCATTCCTTCTATCCCTTTCCCTTAAACGTTATACTTTCATGTCTAAAAGAAAATTAGGGTGATTATCCAAGAGGAACCAGCCTAGAACCTGGAGGTTTCATCTCAGTTAGCAAGGGTCCCACAACCTAGAGATGATTCCCATGTTATACTGAGTTATCAAGACCAAAAGAGCTTGAGACCAAGGCGCAAACTTAGTGTATAACATGTTAGGCCATTTTGTTGTCATAGCAAGAAATTTATGAAAATGGCCTATTTTCCTTGCAAGTGTTCTTCATTGCCTCCTGCCCTGTGTTCTCCTTGTTGTCACCTTGCTCTGGTCCAAATTTCACGTGCTAATTCACAAGATCTAGAAAAATATTAAAGTTCTAAGGTATGTGGGAAACAAAATTTTAAAATTTATCTAAGTGTTGAAAACCTACACTGTTTTTGAAAATCCATGATGTTTTCAAGCTTTTGGCTTGCATAAAGTCCTCGATGTTTTCGCAGCCTTGTTTGCCTCTGTGTCAATGTTGAAAACCTTGTGTGTTTTTGATCCTTTGCTATTGTGAAAACTTTGTGTTTTTTTGACCTCCCAGTTCCATGTCTGCCAGCATTCCTTAAGTGTGCAAGTGCGATGACAGGTGGGCCCGAGCCTTCAAACGCTCTTCCTAATTGGCTATCACATGGCCGCATGTCAAACTTTTCTGACATGCGATCATGCGATCGCCTGCCACCTGTCCACGTGGTCCCAAATTTTCATTGCGTTCGGCTATCTGGCGGTTAAGTCTTCTTTTGGTGACCTGGTGACTGTGTAGTCACGTGATCTCTTCTCTTCTGGCAGTTAGCGGCTAGCATCTCATGACTTGGAAAGAGGTTTGTCACATAGTCATTGAATGCCTGGTGGTTAGTGGGCTTGATTCTTCAAGTGGCAGAGGAGGGAGATCGATGGTCGGCATGTGATCATGAGGAATATTCTTTTCCCTTGCGATCATGCACCTACCATTGATTCTGTTTGTAGAGTGTGGTGGTCTCGATGTCAGAGGGGGGACATATGGCATGTTCTTATAGGCTGTCGCATGGCCACATGTTAGAATTTTCTAACATACGATCATGCGATCGCTTGCCATGTGTCCTTGGGTCCCGTTAGCAAGTGGTGAGGTGAGGCATCTTCCGGATGTGGTGGCGGTTTCTATTGGTTTCCGGTGTGACATGTGGCGTATGGCAGGCCCAAGTCTATAGCATGGTGACAGGTGGCATCATGTGTCATGGTTGCAGAGTTAATGGTGGAGTGGATAAAGATCTAGTGGTGCTGATATATTTCGTTCTTGTCGCTGGTTCACAAGATGATTTGGCAGTTCGCTAGTTGGTCTGGCGACTTGGCGAATGAGTGGTCACAGTGTCACTAGAGTTTTTAGTGGAGGTAGGGTGTTTTTTGCGAATTAGAAAAAGTTCCTTTGTCACCAGTTTGCCAGATGACTTAAAGTGCTATTTCAACACGTGCAGTCGTGTGTTCGTGGGATTCAACTACAGTTAGGCCTTTCATTCTATGACTAGGATTTTGCCTTGTCGCCAGTTCATGAAATGAAACCTGAGGTGCTTGATGGGTTAAGATCTGAAGCTCGGGAAGATGAGATCTAATGGTTGAGACTTATTGTCGATCTTTGTTTGAGTCAGGACCACCAATGTGCTGTTGGCACCAAGACTTAGCCGTTGGAGTTTGAATTTGAATCTCAGAGACATTTCCAGCAACCAGGAAGGACTGAAATTGATGACAAAAGGGGCCAGAGTTGGTGAAATTGAACTTCTCCACCATTCCAGTGTGGTCCAGGGTGCCATGAGTGATTGTAGGGATTTGTGTCGTGTGGAGGAGGATAGTTTTCCCTGGCTCAAGGTGTTTTTGCAGTAAATTTTGTGACTGATGGGTGAAGCCCTAACCCTAGCCCTATTTTTATGTAGCTTGTTGCATTCTCTCTGAGAATTCCAAGGCAGCTAGTGGTATAAATTGCAGGTTGTTCATTTTTGTAAGGGTTCCTTCTTCTGCAAAATTTTTGAGGAGAATTGGTTCCATGTGAAGGGTCTTTTTCCTATAGATTTTCTCCTTCTCTCTGCATATAGGGTGTTTTTCTTTCTCTTGCTGGTTCAAAGGATACAGTGCATGTTGTAATAGATTTGTCTTATGTATGAGATTGCAGCATACTTGTTCTTGTATCAGATTGTCTCCCATTTGGGTTTTAGACTTATAGATTACAACATCAAGGGTGTGTACTCTTTCTACTTGCATTTCCAGTGAGTGTCTATAATAGAGTTGTTTTCACAGAAGCAACTGAGTCTAGGACTAGTGTTCAGATATGTATGGGCTGGGGTATCAAAGATGCATCATGCTTGTCTTCCAATGGATGCTGGTTAATGTATTACTTGTTCCTAGGTCTTCCTTTGGATAAGTGATAAAAATATTTGGGTGCACAGGTGGTTTGGTAATGTATGATCTGGTCAGGGTGAGTGTGTTGTGTTCTTGTTTCATAGCTGTCTCTTGTAGTAGGGTATTTGACTCTGTGGCCCATTGGATAGGGCACTGGTCTATCAGGGACTTAGGGCATCTCAGGGGACCTTTCAATCCATTGAAAATTATTTCCATCTAGTTCCCACCCTTTCCCTTTCTTGTTGTTAGGATAGGTCTCTAGCTTTTAGTCTCATTCCATGCAAGTAGGGCTATTGCATGAGATTTTCTATTATTGGGGTACAGGATACCTATAGGAGATTGATTGCTATTCCACATTAATCTATCTGCAGGCCTTTGGTTTGTCATGAGGTGTCTTGAATGTGCAGATAAGGCAATACCCACCTGAGTGAATGTGGAGCTCAAAGAAGAAGGAGGATTTCTCTTTATCCTCATCAATTGGTTTGTTTTTCTTGTCAAACTTGAGTGCCTAACTAGTGTTTTAAGCCCAACTATTTGATTCAAGCTTGGTCCTACAAGGAAAAGAGCCAACATAAAAGGAATCATGAAGGCTGAAAGGATCACGTGATGCAGGTGGACTTAACAATTCTTTACCAGGAAATGGTGGTAGGAAATGAACCTTTACCATTGATGTAAGATCATCGAACAATCAAAAAACAATGTCCTTAGATGACATGATGTTTTCATTTAATCCTTAACTTCAAGGCATTATTCTATCGAGGTAATGAATAGATAATGATGTCACACTTTTCTGTCATTGAAAATTGAAAGGCACCATCTAAGAAAACCATTAATTCACATTACTTTAATTGATGTCATGACTCATCTACTCATCGCTATTAATTAATATTTTTATCTAATATTACCAAAGATTGCCAAAAGAATTCTGCTTTTTTGGTGTCAAAAAAGGAGGTCAGAGACTCACACATCCATTGGATTACAATATATCAATGGCCAAAGGTGAATTTCAAGCATATTGTTGGTCTTCCATAAAATTTACAACAAACTCTCCGATGGAATCATGACACGTGGTATGATTGATTGTGGGCTTACTGGTACGATCAATCATACCACATGTCATGATTCCACCGAGAGTTTTCCATGAAGATTATGAAGAGAAACAATGTGCCCGAAATTCACCTTTGGCCATTGATATGTTGTAATTCAATGGACCTGTAAGTCTGTGACATTATAGTGATGGGACCCGATGCAAATTCAAAATCAAATCAGAACCATTGGATTAAGAGAGATGAACAGTAGAAGGTGCATTTCGGATGGATTGTGGTGAGATAACTCCTTTACTGAAAACTCTCTCCAGAATCATCACACATGTCATTCTTTAAGAATGAAAACTTAGGAGAATGAAAATTTAATAATTATTTCCAATTATTAAATCACCATACCAACTATACAACTATTGTATTAATCACCAAGTTTATATGCATTTTTAAAAAACATTCGCCATGACAAATAAATTAATTACAATATTTGAAAAATAATTTTGACATAATTTATCAGTACAAGGAAATCTGATTCACCAATTAAATTAATAACTTTCCATTTAAAATCATTTGTAGTTGCCATATTTTTATAAAAATGGTATACGTTATTAAAAAAATTCACCAAAAAATATCCATCTTTTGAAATAGAATTCGCCATCAATAGTAAAAATTTTCCGTCCAAAAAATATGTGATTCGCCATGATTTTATACCTTTTGGGAGTGGGGGTTTCTTAAAGTCATCCTAGATCTAGAGGAGTCATTGTCTTGTTTCGAGGAGGTTGATTCGGTTAGTTGGTAGAAGGTTTCTATTACTTTCTATACCTATATGTGAAATTTTTTTGATCACCTTCCTCACAGACGATAATTCCTCTCATGAAATTTCCATTTGGTTAGGCAGCTTAAATCTATTTAGGTGAGGTTGGAAGAGGTTGAGTACAAAAATATGAAGTTTAAATATATAGTTCGGACCTTAGAAGTAAGTTATTTAAAGTGGACTTTTAAAATCTTACCATGAAATCACTAGTTTAGGATATAAAAAAGAGAAGAAAACATATCCCTTGAACTCCCTATTTGGGGTACCACCTTTTTTAAAACTAGAATTTTTTACCTTGAAAATGTTTGGAGTGCAAAGCCAGCATGTATTTTTTAAGAGATGAAAAATTTCATATATGTCCTTGGAGTTTTGGGTATAATTTGTTAAAGAGAAGAAGAAAAATTCCCCCTCATTGAGCTTGAATAGGTATTCCAAACCAAAATCAATGAGAAATATCATGTGTGGGCAAAGTAGTTTATTTTGAGAATGCACAAACACCACCTGTTTCTTTGTTAGTGGAAACCCCTTGACCTGAATGACACCACTATGAGGCTTCAATTTCTCTTCATGGCTCAAAACAAGGTGTTCAAATATAAGTGATGTTTATCTCTCAATAGGTATTGAGTAAGTGAATATGCAATGCAGATGGAAATTACTAGACTAAATCCATGATTCAAATAGAGTCTCCTCTTCTCGTTGCATTCTTGTGTCATCATTACTAATTACTTGGGATTGTAAATGGGCCATTTTCTCAAATTGAAAAATAATATAGCATGAAACACCTCGATGGGAACAAACAGAGTCGAAGTCATTGTACTTGCAACAAGATTTCTAAATATAGGGGAAAAATCACTTCCAGTCATTATCCCTTAGTTGATTTTCCCTTTTCGAGAACCCTCAACTCTTCTTTTGGCTTGCCTTCTACCAAATGGTTTCTCTTCTTCCTCCTCACCTCAATAGCCTTTCAACACTCATCCAATGAAGTCTCGCAACTCTATGGGCTAAGGAGATGGATGCAATGATTCTCAATGCAACTCTCCAATTAGGGTGCTCGTGCACTATGCTATGTCATGCGGGAAAATGAGAAACATTTCATTTTTGTAAGTAATTCCCATGTGAGTCAAAATTTTGGCATCGTCATCTATCATTGGTATTCCAAAAAACATGGGAAATATTTAAATATAAAAAAATTTGCTTTGTACAATATGATAGAGAAAAAGAAATATCGTAGCCATCATAAATGGTTGTCAAAAATTTTGCCCAAATGTATAAGTGTAAGTAAGATGTTTTAAATTTGTGTTCCAATGTTGTTTAACTAAGAAATATGTTATAAGTTATACAAGGTGTCAAAGCCACTTAATATATTTATATTAATACAATAAATTTTTTACACTGGTTCAAAATGAGCTCCAACATTAAGAAACTAATTAATATATTATTACGATAATTATTATTCAAAGAATTTCAACTTATGATATACGATGTCAAAATTCAAATATTATTATTACAATTTACAATAGTTTTAACTTCAATACAAGAATATTATGAAAGGACCATGGTGATATTTTAATTATATATTAAAATATTTTATATATTTTAATTAAAGTGTACTATTATTAGTGTAGCATGACAAACAAGGAATATCATACAAGTACAAACTTAAAATCATAGAAATCATTTAAAATAAATTTTAATTTGAAACATTTTGTTATTAGAAAAATTCATTTCTTTTAAAAAATTTACTTACTAAAATATATAAATAGAATAATAAATAAATATATTAAAATTTAAATATATATTATAAAATTTTACGAATAAATTATAAATAAAATTTTTACAATTTAAAATTTATATCTACTTAAAAATTATATTGTGACGTGTATATATATAATTATATATATATAGT